>JASCZW010008794.1:0-47447 GCA_034211315.2 Aedes japonicus | reverse complement strand
GGGATTTGAACCTGAATTCTTTGTAGTGTTGATTGAACGCGTGGTTGATGTACTAGGCCATGCTGACTCGTGAGAACAAACTTGATTAATAAAACGCCGTAATTAGCTCTTGGCAGCGCTTTAATTTTGTACGGGATGAATGATTATTCCCGCCCGCTGTGAAACACACCATGCATGGTACGGTGTCGAAAACAGCGATTGGTTGGTCTTCACGGAAATAAATTTCGTGCATTTCCTACAAAAGGTGTAATGATAGTGTTTCACGCAGATAAAAAAACATTATGGATGTTCCATACAATAAACGAAATATTGGTTCTATGTACAAAATTCCTGTTGACATACGCGTGAAAGCTATTTAACGAAAAATAAATTTTCAGTGTACTATATCAAGAAGTAACAGATTGCAAGAGCCAACCCTCTGTCTGCAATCTGTTAGCAAAACGTGGAGTAGGTTTTCCCACTTTCCTCATTCAATTCCACTCCAATTGGGCACCCTGACGGTCCCTCCCGCTGACTCAGATTATATAATAATTTGTATGTAGGAAAACGACACACATATGAATATCCTCAGCAGACTGAATCACAGAGTAAATCTGTTCCAACTATCACAAAAATTATTCACGCCCGTTCTAAAGGATATGCTTTCAGAAGCAATGTTCTAATTTCTATTTTGGCTGAAAAAATCAGGAAAGCAATTTCTGATCATTTCACCAATCAACAGAGAGGAGCTGCCAATAGGTGCATGCAAGTTTAGTAAGAAATAAAAAGCCATTTGGAGAATAATCATTAAAATTCCATTTATGATTGTCTTGTTGCTCCACGATCGTATGCTTTCAACGCAGTGAAACACAAGTCTTTGAATTATTTGTTAGGGAAAAATTGGGGCACACTCAGTAAATTGCTTCCAGCAACCAGCGTGGTGCGCATCCAAACATTGTAAGTAAAAAAAAAATAATTTTAGTTTGATCAACATTGAGAGCAACGCTGGGAGCCAACTGGCTTTCCAAAAGATCCGGGCACATCCGTCAAAGAAGCCAGTTCTTGGAATTAGTCCCAAAGAGTATGGATCTTGTTTTTTTTGCAATCTACATTTGGGTATGCGAACGTGAGAACGAACCTCAACTCGTGGTCGCATAATGGTGGCCACTCAAAAGATCCGGAACATCCGCAAAAGAGGCCGGTTTTTGGAAGTACAGCCGCAGAAGAGTGCATGAGCGCAGAGTGCGCCACGACCCTACGGTGAATGCATGAAAGAAGTAACAACTGAAAATTCAGGTATTTTTATATTACGCAACCGATGGTAGAACGTTATCAAAATCTACTCGTTGTTTTCTGCAACCGAAACTAAATTGGTAGGCTGCATTCAATGACACACGCCCAACTGTCACAAAAATTTGAGGAGACACAGAATGAAAATCGTATTGCAAAGTTCCGGAAACAACATATTACAAAGAACTACGAATTATTGTGTGACAAATAAAACAGAAACGCCTCTCTGGAAGTTGCAGAAATGACTGACAAATCTACTATATCGACTTGAAGTGTAATGTAGTATTGAAAGCAACTTTTTTTTGTATTTGTGTTTCTGAGCCCCAAGAACTCATGAAATTCCTTTGGGAAGAGGCTGTTGATGAATCCATGGTTGATCTCGCTATGGCCAAAGAGAAGCCACTGCATGCGAGAGTATGAAGCTTGTAACTCTTTCGACAGCTATTTCCCATTTGTATTTTGAGATAAATCAGTGATCCAAGCCCACCCCAGGACGAACAGCAACACGCAGGAGTACGATAGAAGAGAAAATCAAAGCGATTGGCTGGCAGACACGAGATCAATGTTGTGCATTGTACAAAAATATGTAAAGATGATACTTCACTACACCGGATGACAAGCAATACTTATGTTCCATTCCATATACGATACATTTATTCTATGTACAAAATCCATGTTTACGAAACGAATGAACGCTTTTTTAACGAAAATAAGTTTTCAGTGTATATTTCCATTGAATAAGGGTTGCAATGGTAGGAATCTTAACCTTCGTGTTCTATTAAAGAGTGATTTATGGCATCAGGATAAAATCACTCATCTTCCTGTCACACCTCACTCATATTATCATATTTCCATACTTCTTGTCGGGATCCAATACCCGGTTGACCGTTGAGAGAACTGACTAGGTGGACATGCCCTATTCCAGGAGGTATGGTAGCTCTCCGGCGTAGACAAGAGAGACTTCTCCTTATTACGACGAGTATCAACTAATGGCCCAAAGGCCGAAGATTCCACCGGTAAGGATGGATTGTTCTGGTAAGCAAGATTCTCAACGAGAACCTGCATCGAAACGCATAGTCTTCTGTCTGAACATTGACTCTCGTTTACTTTATTTCAGAATGGTTTTTATATGCGTTTACATTTTTTGGCTTTTCGTTTAACATAATTTCGCTACGTCACTTAACGTTAGAAAGAGATAAACAGATACAAGCGCCCAGGGACAGCGTGTTAACGAGTGACTGATCGAATTGGAACACTGGCAATCTCGACACTTTTGGTGCCATCATTCCAGTTGGGTCCTGCTAAGTACATGCCGGTTTGCACCAGCCTCGCTGCGCTCGCCGGTTGAAATGTCAAGAGTTGTCAGCTGTATGCGCCTTAGGTCGTTCGCTTTATGACGGACGAACTTCGGACTAGTGGGTGCTTTGGAAAAAAGCGATGCGCTGGCAACCCAGGCAGAAAGGCGATGCGTATAGCACGGTGCGGATCCTCGTATGCGCCTAGAAACGGACTCATGCAGAAAGTTGAAATTTATCAACAAAATTTACTTTGATATTCTTGAAATGTTACTCCACGCCCGCCCGCACCAGAAGAAGTTAAGGATGCCGTGAAATCCTACCATCTTTCCAACAAAACGAAGATTTCAAGCATCCCGCAAAACTAAGGAGTGTATCGAAAAGTAGTTATAAACTTCCAAATAATAAAATAGGCATGAAAACATGGTTAAAATTAACATACTATTTCAGTTTATTATAGCTTAACATGTTTACAAAAGATCAAACGGAAAAACTAGTCATCATGTTCATTTCTGTAGAATGCCCGTACCTTTGATTTGACACCTGCCATCAAATTCTGCACGGTGACCTTTGTGCACTTCCTGGATACCGCTGCCCAATTTTTCTTAAAATCGGTCATGTTTTGGGACACTGTACCATCCTTCTTAAATATACGCTTGACTATTGCCCAATAGCGTTCGATCGGTCGCAACTGGGGACAGTTTGGTGGGTTGATGTCTTTTTCTACGAACTTGATGTTATTCTCCGTCAGCCACTGTAGAGTGGATTTGGCGTAATGTGCCGATGCCAAATCTGGCCAGAAGAGAGGAGGGACTGGTGCTTTCTATACAATGGTAGCAACCTGTTCTTCAAACATTCGCTTTTGATAAATCTCAGCATTTATAGTTCCTTTTGTATAGAAAATTGAAGAACGCAAGCCACATGTGCAAATAGCTTGCCAAATGAGCACCTTCTGACCGAATTTCTCCATCACGCAACAGTCGTATCTGCGGTTGGCACACGTTCCCCAACAGATTTAGTATAAAACTGTGGCCCCGGTAGCGTTCTTGAATCTTCTTTAACGTATGTTTCGTCATCCATCAAAATGCACTGGTCGACATTGTCCAAAATGCAGCTGTACAGCTTTCGAGCCCTGGTTTTGGCACGAGACTTTGTTCCGGAGTTTGTTTGGGCACTTTCTGCTTTTGTACGTCTTCAAGTCATTCCTGCGCTTGATTCGTTGAATCATTCCGATGCTGGTCCTGAACTTCTTGGCTAGATCGCGAGTAGAGGCAGATTTGTTCCGTTGAATATAATCCACAACTTTTTGGTCCAAATCAGGGTTGCTGGAGCCGGGTTTCCGGCCACTTCTTGGTAAATCCTTGAGGAGCACTCCTTACCAAACTTTTCGATGATGCGTTTTACACTTGCCGGGTGAACATTTACTCTTTTCGCAATCTGGTTGTAAGTAACACCCTTTTCGGTGCACCAAGTGTGCAGAATTTTCTTTTTAGTCTCAAATTCAATTCGCGACATTTTGAATACAACTTTATCAACGGAAATGAATGAACCGAATAATCATTTTTGACATGTAAACAAAGCAAATGGCGCTTACACGCTAAAAATATATACAGTAGTTTATGCGTAATAACGCATCGAATGTTTATAACTACTTTTCGATACACTCCTTAGTGTCAAAATAGCCTGAAAAAAAGAAAATGGTGGTCCTTGATTGGGTTCCTCAATCCCCAGATCTTAACCCATGGCCATCTCAAGAAAAAAATTATAAAACAAAATCGTAAACAAAGAAAGCCAAAGCGGTTCATCATTGATGAATTGGACAAGACTGAACTGGTCGTTTTTCAGAAGCACGTAGATTCCCAAGCCGTGATCTTTGCGAAGCTGCTGAGCGTGTGTTCATTTTTTTGTTATTGATTTTTCTCGTTGTTTGAAACACTGACTTTATTATGAAAAAAAAAACAAGTAAATCAATGCTTGAAATGAGAAATGAGTCTTAAAAATAAGTAAATCAATGCTTGAAATGAGAAATGAGTCTTATTTACATGTCCTTCGATGCTATGAAAAAAACTCATAAACTCATGCCTTGAATTGTAAATCCCCACTACGACCGTACAACGCAAATGTACTTCCGCTTATTTCCGATACATCCCCTAGTACAGTTTTCCTGCATGACTTTGCTCTGCTGCGTACATTGTTGCCATTTTCAATGGATGACAATGCCATTGTGTTATCACCGTGTATTCCGTTGATTTGCTGACGGTCAACTCCTGCATCGCTCCGTTGCGGTCCACTGAAGAGCGGGGACTGAAAAAGCCCCAACCGCCCCAACGTTTTCAGCAAACACACATGACCACACCGACGACTGAGCGCTGCAATTTCGGCAAAGTGAAAACAATCATCGTGAGACAGATTGTTTGCCGAAAAGGGGTGTGAGCAAGACAAGTCATTATCACACTGCTGGAACACAACGGTGGGTGAGTGGGCAGGTGGGAAAATGGACTATGAAATCGGCTTAAGCTGGGGGTAAAAATGTTGAATTATTAATAATGCTTTTTTTTGTGTTTGGATTCCTTGAATGGTAGGACAACGAAGGGTCATGGCTTGAGAAAATGAACACGAGGACTTTAATGTGTCTAATATGTAGTTGCTAATAGGCGTGTCGTGTTTTGGATTAATTCAAATTAGTTGGATCCTGATGGGTGTTTCGTGAGTTGGCTTTTTCCTAACGTTGGTGGATGTCGCTCCTTACGTATTTTCCTCGGCGATAAAATTCATTTCACTACTCACTACGAAATTTGAATGAATTTAACACAGAAGATGTGATGGCTTGTAAAAGATAAGTTGACTGAATTCCAATCTAAATTAATGTCTCTGTTTGAAATAAAGGACACGATAGCCATCTGCAAGAATAATTGACCAAGCGTCAAAACTATGTTTTGTAGACAATTTACTTCGTAGTTCATATTATTTTGGCTGATGCTATTCTCAGGCAGTGATGCCAGGTTTGATAACAAGTCTTCATTATGAAGACATTTCAATGCTTAAAATTGAGGAAATGTTGACTATTCTCAGCAAACTGCGTTGTTCAAACCTCAAGTTCATATAGAACGATAGCGTAACAAAAAAAAAGGCAACCATATCATTCCAGATAATTCTGTCCAATGTTGTAGCGAGAAATTACGGAGTAAATCAATCTAAACAAACGAGAACAGAAGATGTTTACACGAAACTAGGAAATTACTCAACATGGGGTGGATTCAGCTTAACTTGACTATGATTGGTAAATCCCTACATTAAACTGTCGAAGAACATTTTGATCAGTTGTAGATCACAAAAAACTATATCTCAATTGTTTAGAACTGTGGTGTGTTGGGAAAGTTATTGCCGTTGGGCATCACCTGCACGTTGATGCTTGGCACGACCAGATGCCAATTCCGGGTAAATCAGCACCGCACATTCAAATTCCTTCAAGAAAAGCGGCAGACGTTTTTTTCCAGGCGCTAGTTCACGTGAATTTCCTAGCAGACGGTTTCGATTACATCAATAAAGATTGTACTCGGAAAAAAGGGAACACTATCTTTGTGTATAACTTTTCAATGAGTGAGTTGATGAACATTGATGAAATTTTGGGTAAAACATATTCAGAGAGCAATGTTAACAGTATGCAAAATTCATCAAAATCGAGATGGCTCCAAGCCAGAAGTGCTTTGACAAAAAATTTTGGTACAGTCGAGGAAAACTCTATGCCCAGTCCCGCAGGTAAATTGCAAAACAGAACGTAATAAAACACACGACAGGCTGCTCATGCACAACTGGAGTGTCCGGCGCCAACACACTACTTTATGTCGGAGCTATTTTGCTGGTTTAGCTGGCGATGACATGCTAAATCTATCTCAAGGAAAAACACTGAAATACACAAAAAAGGACCAGTGTGTGTGTGTTTGTGTGTGTGTGTGTTTGTTTGTGTGTATTTTATGTGTCCTCTTTTGGCATTGAATGTGTGTATTTTTGTATGTTTGTGTGTATACATGTGTATGTATTTAATAGCTTATGTGCGTTTATGAGAGTGCGTGAGAAAATATGTGTTTATGGTGATTAAATTTTTGAATGTATGCGTATGTGTTTGTATTTATGTACGTACAAACACTACACAAAGATAGTATTTAAACGGAGTTCGGAATAAAAGCGGCTTAGTTTTGAACAACTTTTTTTAAATACACAAACACTCCCACACACATAGTCACCACACGCATACACAGCTATGTCAAACACACACCCAAACCCTGCACCACCCCCTCTCCCCACACTTCAATTTCTATCTTGTAGTTCTGATCCTTCCTGCGTTTTGGACCTTGTTGGGCTATCCATTCCACTGCTCACAAAGTCATTTGTCACTTTTTACCGCACCTCAAGGTTGTCCGCTTGACAGTTGCCCGATATTTTTCGATCGGTCTGAACTCAGGGCAATTCGGAGGATTAATCTCTTATGCGACGAAATTAACATTGTTTGCAACAAAACCATTCCAGTACCTCCTTAGAGTAGTGGCAGCAGCTTAGATCCGTCCAAAACATAACGTTGGTCTTGTGTTGCCAGAATGAAGGGTAAAATCCGCTTTTTTCAGACACTCTTTAATGCAAACCTTCGGCGTCATTGTGTGAGATGTGATGAAAACCTTGGTTTTCATTAGTTTCCGAGCAAACTTATCAGCAAAACCAAATTTATACCTGGAAGAGATATCCTCACGACCAGAAGACAGGCAACGTTTTCTTCCGGGGATTTGTTTATAATCCATTTTGACATATGTTTCGTCATCCATTAAAATACAGCAATCAAATTTCGTCAAAACTCGTTCGTAAAATAATCGTTCTCGCTTTCATGCCACTAAATTTTGTTTCAGGGAGCGATTCGGATGTTTACTGGCACAAAAAGACTTATATCCTTCTCTTGAAAGGATGTTACGCACGGTGGAAAACTTGGAATCGTATTTTTTTGCCAAATCACGTATGGAGACACCTGGGCTGGCTTTCACGTACCTCAACACCTTTCTCCTCAGCACTTTGTCCTTAGTGCCACTTTTTTGATAGATGCGCTGTGCCCTCTACACTCAAAGTATCCTTGTAACGTTTGGTTACAAGGCACACCGTTTAATTTGGGAATTTTAACACTTTTGCTATTTTTGAGGCAGACCACGGTGGATTCTCTAGATTTTTGTGCACAATTAATTTTCTTTGCGTGGATCAATCGAGACAAACTTTTCACCAATTTCTTCGTCAATAAAATATCAACAAATGCCTGTCAAATGTTTTTTGTTCCAATCACCAAGGACGCGGTCGTGTATTAAACCGTGCGTCCAGATTTACTTTGAATCGAGCTTTAGCTGAGCACACGCAGAAACAAAAAACACCCATTTAAGCTTATCAAATCCAAAACTCAATCCTAAAAACAAATTTCAACTCATCAAATTGATTGATAAGATATATGTTATAAATTCCTAATAAATTTCAAATCGCTAAGTCGTCAACTTTCAAACAGGTGTAGGCCTGTTGGTTTCCAAACTCCTGCCTATTTTTCGACCAAAAATTCATTACAGAAGCCTAACGATCTAAAAGTGACGTCACTAATTGCTTTCAACTTTACCATTTTTTGCGTTTGCTTCAAAATAATGCTTAACAAAAGCCCTACGCCTTAGCCCTAAATAATTCTGAATTACAATAATTCAATTCTATTAATATTAAAACATCAAGATGACAGTAAAATGTAGAGCCTGTTAATCTGAAACATAAGATTTGAAACACCTTTCTATGTACGTATTTTAATTTAGTTATTCAAGAAGGTTTTACAATAATGAAAAAAGGTTTTACAAAAATGAAAAGTGTACTTTTAGTCGTTTCCCTTAGTGTAAAAGTAATAAGTATAAGAGAAAGTTTTGGCACATCCTGCCAGTATCACGCCTGATGCTAGTGCCATAAAATAAACGTTCAACGACGTGGTAGCATAATAAACGAGCAGAATATGTGATATTTTCACTACTGGTCATATTCTTGACCTACAATGCAGGTCTGTAGCATGACATAAGCCCACTCGCCATCAACAAGTTGGAAAATTTGACCTGTGAGTGGGATGATATTGATTTAAAGCTAGTTATGCCTTTTAGTTGAACGCCATTTTTCCTTAAATTTCTACAAAATTCCTACTTTTGCAAAACGTGTGCAAATCTGCATTCTTACTACAAATAACTCAGATCCAAAATAGTGGCGTCACCTTAAATCAATTTACATCACAAACAAAAGTGTCCAAATATTGATTGCAATGCACAGATATTAAATGAACAAGAGGATTGCATGTATTTCTCATCAGTATCGAGTGTAAATTAGGCATTAAATCTCAGCTAAACAGTTGGTGTACCGGTAAAAAATTAGCCTCTTCACTTTGACAGGCATATCTGTCAACTGTCAAAAGATATGCTTCTTCTAGTGGAATTTAAAGGAATTTGCATAACCGTGAACTTGTTTGACTGCCCGAAATTGCTACTCCGTTATTGCCAGCTTAGCTGTAATTACACAGAGAACCAACAGCTGATGAATAGGACTCGCTTGCTTGGGAAATAAGAAAAGAATAGGAATGTGTTGACGTGATATTCGCTTTAAGGCTTCACGCAAACTGCAGCGTTTTTATGCCACCGCCGCATCGAAACCGCGGCGAAAAAATCTCCGCGGTGAGATTACATGGCGGCTTATAAAGGGTGTCCACGATGAAATTGCCACACTATGAAATTGCTCTAACTTTTTAACCGTTGGGTAGAATTTTATGAAAAATTGGGTGGATTTCGTTCATAGTGCATTATTTACATCCTGCAAGTTTTAAAGTCCTGTGATCAAAACTCGCGGAAATGGAGTCGAAATAACAGCTCGTGCGTGATAAAATCTTGCGCATTCATCACGAGAACAAGGATCTCTCGCATCGTTCCATCGCTAAAACGTTGGGAATCGCGAATACCACGGTGTCGCGAGTGATTAAGCGGTTCGAGGAACGGTTGACCACCGATCGGAGGCCCAGAAGTGAAGGAAAAAGTATTCCGTACAACACCAAAAATCACAACCGCGTAGTTGGGGTCTTCAACCGAAATCCGAACGCCTCCGTTCGGGATGTGGCTAAGACTGCACCTAAGCCGAGGTTTTGTCCAGAAGGCCAAAACTAAGGCTGGGCTTCGAACGTTCAAGGTACAAAAAGGCCCCTAATCGCGACGAGAAGCAGAACAAGTCCGCCAAAACCCGTGCCAGGAAGTTGTACCTCAACATGCTGAAGAAAGTTGAATGCTGCATCATGGACGACGAAACATATGTGAAGGCCGACTTCAAACAGATCCCCGGCAACCTGATTTTCACGGCCAAGGATAAGTTCAGCGTTCCGGAGCATGTCCGCACTTAGAAGATGTCCAAATTTGCGAAGAAATTCCTGGTTTGGCAAGCCATCTGCACGTGCGGGAAGCGGAGTGCACCTTTCGTGACCCAGGACACGATGAACGGACAGGTGTACATAAAAGAGTGCCTCCAGAAGCGGCTGCTTCCTCTCCTAAAGGCCCACAACGTCCCAACAATCTTCTAGCCGGATTTGGCCTCATCCCAAGTAACAAATTCAATTTTAAGGTACACTTGAAGAAGTTTTCAAGACTCATTTAATAAAACCAAGCATAAAACTAGATATTCTACATTGCATCGATAAAACAGCCATAAAACCCTCTTAAGTTCCAAAAGGCCCATACTACAGGAGGTTCTCAAGGCTATTTCCCAAGGTTCGCTTAAAACTTGATAGTTTTATTGGTACATACTTGTAATGACATTCAAGACATACTTAAAACTATGATAAAACTACCACAAGTTTTGATAGTTTTATGATTCTCCGCTTTAAGATCACTTCCAGTCTGTCACAAATATGCTTCGAAGATTCCATTTTTCGATTCGTTCTGCTGAATGGGGATTTTTTTTTGTTTATGGTTGAGTGGAAGCTACTATATTTCTCTTCCAAAGTGGATACGTATGTAAATTAATTGAAAAATTGACCATGAATGCATCTGTTTTTCACCTGCAATTTATGAATTTTTCATACGACATTCAGTTTATTGGTGTATTATTACATAAAAGTTCGATAATTTTAATGCGCCTCTGAATTATTGCTAGAACATTGACTTATTTAAAAAATAAAAAATAAATAGTTGAAAATTCAACTATTAGATAACAAGGCTGATAAATTGTTAGATCTTTAAAAAATTGGGTCATTTTATGTTTCATAATGTATTTTAAACAGCATTGTTTGTTCGTACCATTGGAAAAATGAGAGTTTTGTTGCATACTTATGAAAATGGCTACCGTTTCGAAGGAATCCAGAATAGCCACGCTCGCCATTTTTCCAATGGTTTTATCTAAAACTACCATAAAACGCAAATAAAACTTATATTTCTTGCACAAGACTAACAAGATTTTTTGAGGAGCGCGATAAGTTCATCTTTATTTGTTCTACTCTCGAAAAAGATGAGTTACGCTTGAATAAAACTTGTTTGAATTGCTCAAGGTATTCAAGTCTTTCGTAAGATAGCCATAAGATAGCCATGAAAGGCACATCATAAACAATGAAAATGTGACTGCGCAAATCAAAAGTGCCTATGCATAATTGTTGTTCTTAGTCATAATAACAGCAAATTTAACTTGAATATGCCAACAATAGTTTTGGGAAGAATAACAGATAATAAACATTGCCTGGAAGGCGGAGACATCAGTTGAGCGAAAAATTATTTTTCCTCTTGATCTATATGCTAAACCTAACGTTGGATGAAGTGCGCTGTGTAGTAGATCACTGAGCAATTCCAGCGCACTACTTCCGACTTTAGATTTTACGATAACGCATGGCGATAACGCACTACCTGGGACGTTAGGTTTAACTTGCACAACTGGTATAAAATCAATACTCATGAGTTATAATATCAATAATCAAATTCTCGGTTTCCAACTGGCATAACGCATAGACCCTTCTGATAAGTTAGTCTCAGAAGGCTGCGAATCCAATGGAATCTAGCAATGTTAAAAAATAATTGTTGTTGGTGGCTGAGATGAAGGAGTATTCAATATATTGGATAGGTTTTTATTGAATTTCCGCTTGAACGATCCACTATTTTATGTTGTCTTTCACCTATGGGCGTCCATTGCCCAGTTTGTTTACTTTTCACATAATGTTCTTTCTCAAGAGTATGTGCTCTTATTCGAAACCAAATGGTTCTAAGAGCGTTTTATGGCAGCATTTTCAAGATACATTAATCTTAAAGAAGAATGTCATAAAACTTTTTCAAAACTTTTATCAGGTTTTATGGAGAGGTCTTGAGATGGGACTCGAGTATCCTATAAAATTACTTATAAGGTGAATTACACTTATAAATGATGTAGTTTTATGAAGGTTTCTTCCAGTGTTCTTTAATCACTCTTAAGAACTGTTAATCAATTAAAATCACTTTAACTTGGAAAATACCCTGATAAAACCAGATGATCTCCATAATGCTTTGACAAAACTACCATAAAACATGAATAAAACCAATTTGCATTTGAATTGTTACTTGGGATGCCACTACTCCAAGGACGTGCTGAAGTGGTATGCGGACAATAAGGTCAATTTCGTGCCGAAAATGTTCAACCCTCCCAACACTCCGGAGCTCCGCCCCATCGAGAAGTACTGGGCGATTATGAAGCAGCACCTTCTTAAACGACCTAAGGTAGTGAAGACAGTCGAGGAACTGAAGAAAGTATGGGTTTACATGCAAAAAACGGTTGATTCACAGGTTGTGCAGAATCTTATGGCCGGGGTTAAGGCCAAGGTGCGGGCATTTGCGTATGGACTGTAAATAAAATACGAATAAAATGGTAAAATGAAGTATAATAGTTATTTCTCAATCCCTGAAAATTTGATGGCAATCGGATGAAAACTCGAATTTTGCGAATCAATTTTGTGTGTGGCAATTTAATCGTGGACACCCTTTAACCTGAGTGAGCTGCTATCATTGCTCTTCGGAGCGTATAAAGCCATGCAGAAGAACGTGTGATTAAACTAACTAATGTCTCATCACTTATTCCGATTGGAATGAGGATTTTGTTCTTGTTGAAACAATACATACGAAGGGTATATAAACAAAGCGTAACTTAAGTAAAAAAACTCCTTCAGTAGAATGCGGTTCATTTCAAAATAATCGTCAGGTATGTTAAATATACAGTAACTGTACTTGATTGTTTGTGTTCAAATGCTTATTTTGAATGAGATAGAAAGAAGATAGATACCTATTTATGAATTGAAAACAAATTGAGTGATCATCTTATTCCAACGAATAAACCTAACTAACCTTTAAAACCGAAACTATTTTCCCCTGGTAAGTCTTTTCGACTAATTCTGCATTACCTTCACCCAACAACAAGGCAAAAACCGGCCATTAGGGGCAAATAATAATCCCATCGACCCATTCGCACCATGCAGCCGAGACGTTCCAAGCAAGCTGGCTAATACACCGTAATCCGGTGAATTATGATCACAGATCGATCATAATGATCACGCATTCGAGCGAACAAAACATCACCGCATAAGAAGCATTTGTGCAGCTGTGGAAATTTCCCCGCACATCAATCCCAAAACAACCAGAAGCTAAATATACTCCACGGACATCGGCCTCATCGGCGTCGTTGCAGTGTCAGTCGTAGAATCGAATTGAAAGGAAAAAAGAAGCCCAATCCAGCCCAGGCAGCTCGTCTTGCTCTGGGTCTTGTGCAAGCTCGGCAAAAATAATTACCTATTGAAAATACTCGCAAATTTTGTTTCCTCCAATGCACTGCACGAACCCATTCCTGCATCATCGTCATCTTCCAAATGTTCCGCCTTAGGGGCGGTTTTGTGGAGAAATATCAAGAAGCGTGTGGAAGATTGATTCGTTTTCTTCAAAGTTCCATCGCGAGTGGATCGCGGTTGGGTTTGTTTAAGCTACCATGCATCCCCCCCCCCCCCCGGACACCCCTCCAATTGCGGTGCAAGTCTTTAGTGAGCGGCGGTACAAAATACATGAAATGCGATAGGAGTCGATTACGCAATCGATAAATGAAAATTAATGCTTGCTCAGATGGTTTGCCGGCTTGCCACACTACTTACTTACTGCCTCAGAGATGGATGCGGAGATGTCCCTCAAGGGGGTGGTGGTAGTGTGGTTAGGGCAAGGATGGAATCGAATTAGGCAACCCTAATTGAACCGGGTATTTTTGTTTTCTGTTGGCTTGCTAATAGTTGTTCATTCTTGCGGAAAACTTTCAACATTCTTTCAAACAATCAAAGCAACCACGCAGGGGTGCAAGTCGCAAAAGATTCCACTGGCAGTGATTACAAGGTCTGAAATAGTTCCTTTCTGGCAAGGCCTTGGAGGACGACGAAAATGATAGCCGAGTTCAAGGCCGCACGGACGTCGTTTGATGGAAAGCTTTCTAATTTTTCCGATTCCTTTTAGCAGGCTAAAATCAACCATGGAAAGCCACAGCGTGAGCCACCAAAATGGGAAAATATGCGGGCGTTTGGCGCTTGCCGGTAGGTTATAGTGGCAATTGAAAATTTACATAATTGCATCATTTTGTTTCTCCGAGAACACCACACCTCGTGCGGTGCGGTGTAAATTGTGGCGACGTCTAAACATAGAAGCAGCCGCTAACGAGGCTTCGAGTCGTGATCGGTGCTCTGGTGCACGTGGAAAGGAATGCTCTTTGGCTTTCGCCGGACAGCGATGGTGGAAAACTGCAGGATTTAGAGTTTATAATGGCTGCTGGATTTACGGGAAAGTCGATTTGAAGTAATGAGAAGGAAAATGCCAACACCACCAGCAGGCAGAGTGGGTGGATGATTTTTCGATCTATTGAAGGGAATGTATTCTTAAGTTTATTGAACCGTACAAAGGTTAGTCCCTGGGCATTGGAAAAACCTTGTGGTAGCTTGATAACTACCAGGTCCCAGGGCTTATCTGGATCTTTACCCAAACGGGAAAGATGCAAACCAGTGTTTTCAGGGGTGATGTGAACCAGACAGCAAACCAGTTAATATGCTACTAACTTTTTATTTGACACCTTTCCTTATTTTCATACAATATATAATTTGTATAATTTCAATTATATTACTACTATTCAAAGAATCGTCTATTTATTTCAATACTTTTATTAAAACTGAGTTTTAATATGGGTCTGAAATTTTCTGGAAAGCATCACCACACAGATTCTACGTTTGGTTTGGCTGTTGTTGGCAGGCATCTCGACCTCTTGTTGGAACAAGACCAAGTAGGTGCCCAAGAAAGATCTACGTGGACGAAGCACATGCATGCGAGTATCATCTAAGGCGGTATGTTCCCAACAAATTAAAAGTAATAACAGCAGTGGAGCGGTTCCATAGTAATTTTCATATTTTTTGATTTGCATGAAACCTTGCATACCCGTTTTTGGGGAAAAAAAACGCCATTTTGCATACTTGGTTCGCCATTTTGAATCTAGCCTTACTTATGAGAAGGGCCTATGAAAAATGCACATGATATCTTCAAAAAATTGTATCTCGGAAACGGTTTGTCCGATTGGTTTGGTGTCTTCGGCGAAGTTTTAGACAATTGTTGGTGCTATATGGAGAAAATATGCACGGTAAAAAAAAGTTTGGTTTTTGTGTTTTGAACTAAAATATAGATTTTCCCTTAAAAGTGACCTGTCAATAATTTTTTAATTATTCTTATGTTATAGCTGATTTAAAATGCTATCTAGTGCCCAGTGAGTTGTTCTGGAGAAAAATAGGTTACAATAAAAAAAAAATTTAAAAAAATTACAATTTTCAAAAAAGCTATTAAGAAAAGTCAAAAAAGTTTGTTACCCTAATTTTATGAAAGAACATCAAATTTGCAAGCAAAAAGTACTCAGATAACATTTTTCTAAGATGCACCGTTTAGAAGATATTACTGGTTCAATATTGATTTTTTGATAACTTAATAAGTTTTGGCCCTTTTTGGATGTACTCCGTGTTTTTTCAGTTTCAAAAGTATTTTTTTCGGAAAGATTGGAAACTTTTGAGTTAAAATGACACTGACAGCTTAAAGATTCGAGTGAAATTCTCTGCCTTAAAAGTATTTTGAAAAACAAGTTACAAAATCCCACTATCAGGAACAATGATTTCTTCCAGTTATTTTTGGTGTATTGTGTTGAAAATGTGCATTCAACTCTTGCATATCGCCTAACAGTTTAATCCATTTAAACTGGATGTGTTTATACTGTGCATATTTTCTCTCTATTGCCGAACATTGCCCCAGACATCAAACCGATGAGACAACTCGATTTCGAGATACACCTTTTTGAGAACTGCAAATGCAAGCTCCTCAATTAGCAAGATTCAAAAGAGCGAATTAAGCTTATTTTTCAGGGATGGTGATTGTGCGCAATAAAAAATAACATTATATGTTGGATATCATCAGTTTATTTTTATTCCTGTATTTTTATGAAATTATTGTTTACACAACTTTCTTAACAATATCGAATATTTTGGCATCATTGTCAGGACAGTTTGAATAAAGCTTTGTCTTTATTGTATTTTCTGATAGAGGAAGAAATGAGTGGAATTTTTGAGTTCCTTGAATTGTTTTTGCATTATTATATTGATTATTTAGCTGCAAAGACATATTTTCGTATTCTTCTGTAGTAGAATAACAAAATGGCAACTTTGTAAGTTCTTCTTCTTTTCGTTTGTTTGCCCAATTAAACAACTCTCTTGCAGTCTTTATCGGGTGTTCGCGTTCTTTGGCTAAACTTGCTCTGTTAGCCATGCGTTTTATCGTACCTCCAATAGCATCGCATGGACATTTTCCGTGCGATGTTGCGAAGAAATGCCATTCAGCGTCAATACCATACTTTGACTTAAATTTACAAAGGCTAGAAAAGTTTTTTCGGTTTTTATACTGTGAAGCAGCACCATCTGACATAAAATAATTTTTTTTTATGTTTTTATTTTGATCAATTTGTAAAAAGTTTATCATTTTATCAATAAACAAATTAACAGCGACTGAATCATGTCTTAGTTCTTCAGAAATTATAATGAAGCTTAAATGTTTAATTTGCATATTTTCAGTATAATATATTACGAAAGGATGGATTGTGGCCTGTTGCACGTTCCAATGGTGTGATTGAACTTCATCCTGCAAAATGAAGCTGTAATTTTCAGAAAAGTCACAAATAGCTAAAAATTCACCATCTTGCAAGTTTTGTTTTGTAGTTTTCAAAAAATTGGAATGTTCGGTTTTTACAAAATCATGCGGAATCAAACTTTCTAATTTTGAACTTTGCGAATCAGGTACATCAGGTATGATCTGAACAGTTGGCATCCTTGAGCCGCCGGCTACGCTTTGTTCTTCGTTTTGGGTGAGGTGAGCTCTTGAATCAATATGTAGACGGCAAGACGAACAAATACGAAAATCCTTGGTGTTGAGTGTGGATACCTTGGAAAATCCAATTGATTTTAGTTTTTGGATGATACCATCCGTGAGATATCGCAGCTCTTTCGAACACTGAATGTCTTTGAATGGGCGAATACATTTTATTTTACTCATTTTGTAATCTGTAACATAGACAATATTTTCCAATTGTTAGTTTTGTACGAAAACATCACAAAACATATAATTAAAATGTGTTTTTAAAACTTACATTTGCACCAAAACGTGTTACACTTTCCTTTACAATTATTATGTTATCAAACAACACTAGATCTCGTTCAAAAACACAGGATTATGAGCTGAAATTACTATAATCACTATGCTACTAGCAACCTTTCTGCATTTACTGTTTGGTAGATACTGGATTAATTCAGAACCGAGTCAGACATTATTATACAGCTCACGGGTAGAAATCATAGAATACTGGGTAAAGACTGTTCGAAGATAGGTGGAGTTGAATGCTCAGGTATCGTCGAACCTTCAGGTACGAGTTTGGAGAGTTGGAGCGAGGTAGATTTGCTGGCATAGGTATATTGTTATTGAAGAAGATTGTAAATTGTATATACCTGGAATGAATAAAGAGTGCGGCGGTTGTTGATTGAGGTATCAGTCGGCAGCCGTCTAGTTTGATGGAAGGTGACTAAGACTGCGTTCTTTTTGTTTATTATTAAGAAACGGTCATCGACGGAGCTAGCCTCGTTATGGCCAGCGTGGCCATGGTGGACTAGTTCCAACAAAGACCATGTTTACAATCACCAACTGTACGTAGTACAGCTAACTGGTATCTAATTACCTGTATCTTATACTTAATTGCACGTTTTCAGCACAACGCACCAAAAATCACTTGAAGAAATCATTGTTCCTGATAGTGGGATTTTGTATCTTGTTTTTCAAAATACTTGTAAAGCAGAGAATTTCACTCGAATCTTTAAGTTGTCAGTGTCATTTTAACTCAAAATTTTCCAATCTTTCCGAAAAAAATACTTTTGAAACTGAAAAAACACGGAAAACATCCGAAAAGGGCAAACATTTTTTTTTTTTTTTATCCCCATAGGATTGCAATGATCAGGGTTGGTTTTTGAAAATTCTCAAGTGATTATGCCGGAAGGATTAGTCTATGGTGACCAAATAAACACCGGGCTTTCGAAATCAGCTCACATAATCTTCTTGAAAATTTTTGGGATTCAGTATCAGTCCGTGTTCGCGTTTTGTTGTCCAGGTATTTGTTAAAGTCCGTGTTTTTGTACTTTGTCCGTGTCATTACATTGTAAGTGATATTCGTGTTAGTGCAGTTTTTGGTATCTGCGCAATTTCATATAGTAACAGGTGTGACAATGTAATAGCTATCTCTCTTAGTCTATGCTCCCAAATGGAACAAAGTATTTGACGTTAGACTCATCAGGAAAATAAGCTGCTCTGTTGGACATGGGTATTTGTGGGCGGTTTTATAATATATAGTTATGTTTGAATGTATGATGTGTATGTAGTTTTGGAAATGTTAACTGATTTACTTACCCACACTGTTGTTATTACTTTTGATTTGTTGGGAACATACCGCTTTAGATGATACTCGCATGCATGTGCTTCGTACACGTAGGTCTTTCTTGGGCGGCTACTTGGTGTTTTCCAACCAGAGGCTGAGATGCCTGACTGTCCATGAGACTCCGGATTGCTTCCACTGTGACCCTGCCAGGCTCTTTTTGTTTCTTTTTATGTTCTAGAAGTATACACATATTCGCTCCTGTATGTATGTATGTATGTAAGGTAGCCACCATCCCCTCTACGACCTTGTCATGTATGCAGCTCCACTCAACAGCAAGATCAAACTGAGTTAAGCAGAGACACTCCGCGAAACCCGCGGGAACATGAGATTGTCCTTCCAACGATACGATCAACAAATCGCACAACCCAACCCGCAACACTCACTAAGCCTTCCACGGGATGGCCTGTCAAGAAAGGGCGCGCCACTCACGCTGAAACTGCTGGAGTAGAATTCGCAACTTCACAATCGAATCGGTAGGATAAGAAAAATGATACTGTTTATTCCCTCCCAGACGCCGGCTGTCATACCACTCCACCGTCAATTCCAGCCTGAATGATACCCTGACGCTCCCTCCCCGCCCAATACATATTCAATGTCATGTAGTAATATATAAAATATAGTGAATATTAAACTAATAAAAAAAAATATAGTAAATGATTATTACAATGATATTTCATATAGTAAGTAAATGTAAGAATGATAGTAACAATTCAATTTGTTAAATTGAAAATTAAGACAATATAGTAGCTATGAGAAAAAAAATGGATTTAAACATATTTTACAATACTTGGAATATCCATGAATGATCTGAAATTATATAGCATATAGCAAAATTTCGAAGTGCTGTTCCATTTCCTTGAATCACAAAAACTTTTGTAGTGAGTCTCACAGGTACTATAGCAATTTTTATCAAATGAATTTAAATGCAATAATATCATATCATTTGATATCATAACATAAAAATAAAAATCGTTATAATTTAAAATAAAAATACGAGCAAGCCAGTAAAGTAAATATGTTTTAATGTCCTAATAGTCTTGGAAAAGCCGAAAACAGCAAACAATTAGCAGAAATAAATTTTATATAAGCATGAATAATGCCAAAAACGTAGATTAAGTAAGACCAGACAAAAAAAAAAAGTCCGATAATTCTTATTGGTCTAAATCTAGAAGAGATAATGGGAAACAGGAGAGCAATGATTATAAATTATACAGTTTTGGTGAATAAGAGAAATGCTTTTTGAGTAGAATTTTCCGTACATAATGCTTCCTACATTTTTTTCAGTGAAAATGGCATAGAATATAGATAAAATAGCGAAGGGATGTTATAGTATAAAATGATAATACCAATTTTAATTGTATTCACATATCTACAGATTGTGATCCTGCTGCAATTATAGACGGGCCCGATCATGCACTACTAACCTTTGATAAATTATCATAACCACCGAGAAAAAACAAAATATATTTAAAATTATTTAAAAATACTTAGGAGTTCCTTGGATGACCTGAAATTACAAAGAATAGTATATCTATAATATGGATGTGCTGCTGCTATAGTGGAAAAAATAATTGATGTGATATAACCACAATGGAACTGACTCTTAGCTTCGGGTCCTGGAATCCCTACTGAGCCCTTGCGGCACGTCAAGCCGGCCAGTTCAGCGCAAGGGATCCGAAAAGGGCCAAGAAAAGGGCCAAAACTTATTAAGTTATCAAAAAAATCAATATTAAATCAGTAATATCTTCTAAACGGTGCATCTTAGAAAAATGTTACCTGAGTACTTTTTGCTTGCAAATTTGATGTTCTTTCATAAAATTAGAGTAACAAACTTATTTGACTTTTCTTAATAGCTTTTTTGAAAATTGTAATTTTTTTAAATTTTTTTTAACATTGTAACCTATTTTTTTCCAGAACAACTCACTGTGCACTAGAAAGCATTTTAAATCAGCTATTACATAAGAATAATTAAACAATTATTGACAGTTCACTTTTAAGGGAAAATCTATATTTTAGTTCAAAACACAAAAACCAAACTTTTTTTTACCGTGCATATTTTCTCCATATAGCACCAACAATTGTCTAAAACTTCGCCGAAGACACCAAACCAATCGGACAAACCGTTTCCGAGATACAATTTTTTGAAGATATCATGTGCATTTTTCATAGGCCCTTCTCATAAGTAAGGCTAGATTCAAAATGGCGAACCAAGTATGCAAAACGGCGTTTTTCTTCCCCAAAAACTTGTATGCAAGGTTTCATGCAAATCAAAAAATACAAAAAATAAAAACTGGAAAAATTTCCCACTTGTTCGTGGAATCGCTCAGTGTGGGTAAGTTAATCATTTAACGTTGCCAAAATTACATTCACATCATACATACAAACATAACTATATATAATCAAAGACCGCCCACAAATATCCATGTCCAACAGAGCAGCTTATTTTCCCGATGAGTCTAAAGTCAAATACCTTGTTCCATTTGGGAACGTAGAATATGGGAGATAGCTGTTACATTGTCACACCTGTACAATATTAAATTGTGCAGATACTTAAAATTGCACTGACAAGAATATCACTATCAATATAATGACACGGACAAGTACAAATACACGGACTTTAACAAATACCTGGACAACAAAACGCGTACACTGACTGACACTGAATCCCAAATTTTTTAAAGAAGATTATGTGTGCTGATTTCAAAACCCCGGTGTTTATTTGGTCACCACAGACTAATTCTTCCGGCATAATCACTTGAAAATTTTCAAAAACCAGCCCCGATCATTGCAATCCTATGGGAAAAAAAATAAAAAAGTGTATTCTTAAGTTTATGGTACCGTAAAAAGGTTATTATTTAATGTGAACAAAAGTAACAAACCACATATCTACTTAGTTTTAAAGGATACGTGTAGAGCATTTCCAGCCAGAAACGCTAAAAAAATATTGATTTTGCCTCAACAGTTTCCGGTTTTGATTAAATTTTGGTACATATGTTAATTTCTACCCAGAATAAAAAAAATCTTTTAAAAATCCTGAAATTTCCAGGACAAATTTTTGTATAGGGACTTATTTAATATTTTTTTTTTTTCAAAAAATCAATAAAAAAGAATAAAAAATCTTGCTGTACCAACATAAAAATTTATTTTTTCGAAGGTCATCCTCTTCGAATATGAAAAATTTTTTTTTAAAAAACTTGAAGTTATAACCTAAAATCTCGTGAAAACAATCACTTCTTTAATATTTTTATTCTTGTGTTGAAATTTATATGGATTTTTTAATTTTGTGAATTCGCGTATTTTCTAATATAACTTTACCAATAATAGACTCTACGTATTCATTTTTAATAAAAAAGCACATAAAATGTTTTTTCGTAAACCCAGCCGCACAGTGGGACGAAATGAAAAAAAGTGGGACATGGGCATTTGCGGTGAAACTATTAGGTATGGCTCATTGATGTCTTGTACAATGTTACTACATTTTTAAAGAACTTTATTTTTGTCTTAACAAATTTGATCTAAAGGGTGTATACACCTAGATAAAAAAAACTAACTTTTTTATTTCTGGTTCAAGTCGATAATCATGTACTAAAACATTGTAGATCAAGTCATTTCATGAAACTTTGTAGAAGACAAAAACTTTCTATCTCTTAAATAGACGAAGTTGTTGGGTGAAAAAGGAATGAAAAATGTAATACCCTCTTAAAACTCGTTTTTCATCATAACTTTTTATTTGAATTTTCCCATTGTTTAAATGTTCTACTGAGTTTAAGGTACTTCAAAAATACATTTTTTTGCAAATGACAACATATCATTATCTCTTCATTTAAAGGATTTACGTCGGTTTTTATTAATTTTTGAGCAATCTTCGAGGATGCGTAGATTACAGGTTAGCAGGTATTAGCAGCTAAATTTAACGTTAATTTATTGCACAACTGATACCCTTCAAAATGATGTACAAATTATAAGGGGTCCAAGAGGGCTCTTAACAATTTTTCAAAAAAGTGACCAAGCTTCTTATTAGATTATGTTTCTTATATAGTGATTTTTCATCTTTTTGAATAAATATTTAGACTAACTATTAATGTTTGAACAGAAAAAAGACCAATTACTACCAATTACTACAGACTAATAGTTTCACCGCAAATGCCCATGTCCCACTTTTTTTCATTTCGTCCCACTGTGAGCCGTTCTGAAATTATAACGAATTTTATTAAACGGAAATTCGGTTGTAACAATATTTTCAGCCTTTTTCAAATGTTATTCGTGACGTCCACAAAAAAGTGTATGTTACATTTCGCTATACTACATTTCGCTGTGGACATCACTACTAACCATCAAAAAAGTGCCAACAAAAATTGCAAAAACATGAATTTCTGTAATTAAAATTCGCAATAACTTGAGAACGGCTAGGCAAACGAAAAACAAATATATATGTTTTTTCATTAAAATAATGCATTAAATAAATTTTTGAATATATTAAAAAAAAAACTTTTTTAACATTTTCAAAACATTCATAAATATTTGAAAACTATAAAAAAAAAGAGTTACAATCTAAAACTTTTCACCATCTTTAAGGACATAACTTCAACTATTTTAAAAAAAATGAGGAGGATCAACGCTTTATGTTATTCAAGCATGAATTTACGAATTTTTTAGTTTCAGTGTATTTTTTCTTGAAGAAAACATCATTATCTACAACTTTTTCAAGACGACATTTTGATCAGATCATTCGTTAGCGAAAAACATTTTTGAAAAAATTATATCCAAATTTTATATACGGCTTCATAGAACATAAGTCCAGGATAGTTTCGGATTTTCTTTAAAAAACGAAATTTTGGGAAGAAACCAACATATCAACAAAATTTTATTCAGATCGGAGAGAAAAGGGTCCAACCGGTTTGCTATTCTGGCTGGAAATGACGACAGCTTTCGGATTTTTTTTATTATTTTGGTATCAATACGAGTGAAATTGAGTATGTAGCATTTCTCAAAAAACATCGCCAAAATGTCACAAGAAAATATTGTTTTCAAAAATTTTGGTGACTCACAAAAATGGTTTTTCGGATTTTCCAAAAAAAAAATCCCTCCACTGCTGTGGAAAATTGGGAAGGATTTTTCTTTTAAATAAGTATTTCTTCCAAATTCAAATAAAAATAATTTTAGTTTGGAGACAAAATTATTGTTCTACGATGAATCGTTTTTGAGTAATTAATTTTCCAGGTTGGTGATGTTCGGGAAAATTGGAGAACATCAATTGGCGTTTGCCAGAAAAACTGGCAACCCTGAATTTTTTGATATATTTTTTTTCATATATCCATGAGCCCTACGCGCGGACAAAGTTTCGTAACAATCTGAAACCCTTCGACCCAATCTGCACGATAATAAAAAAAACCGCAAGATACTCAAATTGCCTGCCATTTTAAGAATTTCTAGGCAAGTTTTGACCCTATGAATCGTCAATGTTAAACTTCACCATAAAATATTCCTTTAACGAAGGTTTTGTCGTCCATCATGATGCAATGTCCATTGGTGAATAACTGCGTGTAAGGGGGCTTAAGCAGCGACATTTAGCTTCTCATTCATTTTTAAGGCGTTCTATGCTCTGTTGGAAAATAATTCAGACCGTTTCATGGTTTTCTGGACAAAACAGATGGCACCAGCCCAGTTCGACATGTTTGACTGAAACTGCCACGTACTTCTGTCCATCTTGAAATCAACCAAGCTACTTCTGCCAACACTGAGTTTACTACTTCTGTTTCAAAAAGAACTCCAGACTTCCTTTTTCTGTTCTACACTCAAACTCACAATTTAGAGAGTGTTTCAATCAAAATTTGGTCGACTTAAACTTGATGCATTTCCTTTCATCGTGCATTAAAATATTTTGCACACCACTAGTTTTGAAGATGTGTGCGTGTAGCTTCATGCTTCTATTTTGATTTTGAGATTTGCACTTCAGTTATCAAACTGTCTTCGAATGAAAAGAAGCAACGCATCAAAAATTTTCCCGTGAACCGTCAACCAGGAAATTTATCTGAGCGTTGACTGAGTCCTGAAGCGACACAATTGTTCGGTTCTGTTTTGGCCGGATTTGGCAGCTTTCCATTACGAAAAAAAAGGCCATGGAGTTGAATGCTGCCAAGAACCCTCCCAACACGCCAGAGCACCACCCAATTGAACAACATTGGTCCATCGTCAAGCGGAACCTTAAGAAGACTCGTCAGTCGGTGCGAATCAAAACAAACCCAAAAAAGGAGAGTTCTTCTCCCATGTGCGCATCAAGTAAACAGAGTGCGACAACAATAGATCGCTAAGAATAACTTCATACAAGCCACAGTGGTACATGAGCGTCTTCCAACCGGACATATTTGCCTGTTGAAGTGGCGGACTTACACCCTTTAGACAGGACAAGCAGAATGTCGTTGCTGATGGACTATCCAGAACTTCTCATCAATTGAATGTTAATGAAGTTCAATCTTCATTAGACGCAGAAACGGTTTATTCTGCAGACTCTGATAACGAAGACCTCATAAAAATGTTCGTAACATCGCGAAACTACTTTGAGAATCAAGAACTTATAACAAAGGGAGACCATAATGATGATACTTATGAAACAGTATTTCCAGGAATTCAAAGAAGGACTCTAATAAGGGTAACATCCGGAGTGCCGGTAGCGATACCTGCAGGTATAAAATAGATCCTACTGCAATCCTTAGCTTCTTGTTCAGTAACTCCTATCCCTACCTCCCCGTGGTGCCGATTAGTGTATGAGTAACCATATGAAAGAGTGGGTAACCAACCCCGGTGGGACCTTGGCTGATGATCGTCCTCGTGCCGGCTTAGGAATCTAAACAGTGCTGTTGCAAGATGGTCTTCCGGCGAGACAGAGGATTGGGTAAGGCCCAACAGGCTGCCCTTAAAAGAGTCAATGGTATAAATAATACAGACTGCCGGCATTGCAGGTGTAGTGGTATGCGTGACTGCTACTTGGCACAGCAGCCGTTGATCCCGGCTCATATTCATGAGTCGATAGGCAGGGTCCAGGGCTTAAGGCACGGGTGGGTTTTTAGTGGGTCGAAAAGTGGGCACCCTCATCCCCACACCCTGAGTTCTTCAGGTGTCTGGTTGGAGATCTTCCATCCCGTCTAAAAAAAAGGGTCCATGTAGTGGAGTCATCTTCCGGGCGTCGGTGATTGTCACCATGTGAGGAAGTAGGCCGACGGAAAATAAAAGAAAATAACTGTAAATCTTACGTTCTGAATGACTCTAAAACAGATTGGATGACCCATACCATCTCAAGATTATCTTCTTGTGTATGTTTACGTTTGAAAATATTCACTGAATACACTTGAATACGTGACGTAACTTTGTATAGCACAAAAATCTACTGTTACTATCGAAAATTTTATGCTCTGAACTCCAGAACGGTTTGGGTTACCAATAAGATCTCAAAGTGATGACTGTTGACCTTCCAAAAGGTTCATTGAATAAGTTTGAATACATATAGTTACCATATATAGATAACAACTATAGATCTAATGTTGTGAACTTAAGGACAGTTTGGATGACCTAGTATATCCCAAGATCGTCGCATTAAAGACTGTATTCGATGAAATTTGGACACACGCAATTGTTCGTAACTTTTGAGCGTGTGGGTAAAAATTATTGAAATTTTAACTGAATGTATTTCATTGTGTTGTGTCAATTGTGTAATGAATTTCGTGAAAATCGGTCGGGTGATTTCAGTGATGGCTTCGAATGAACAAATAGTGCGCCAACAAATTTTTGGCACAGGAATACTACGTCGCCACCTCTAAGTTGGCCGTTCCGGAGAGTGTACGAAAGAAGAAACTGTCGAAATTCGCCAAAAAATTCCTTGTCTGGCAAGCGATCTGTGGATGTCGCAAAATGAGTCAGCTTCATCACCTCTGGGACCGTCAACGGACAAATCTACATGGACGATTGCCTCCAAAAACGACTTCTGCCCTTCTTGAGATCTCACGATGGCCCGACACTGTTTTGGCCGTATTTGGCATCTTGCCACTATGCCCGGTCCGTCTTAGACTGGTACAAAGATAATAATGTAGTTTTTGTACCAAAAGACATCAACCCTCCAAACACTCCGGAACTTCGCCCAATTGAAAAATGTTGGGCAATCATGAAGAGCAAAGCTCGTTAAAACTCCAAAACTGATAGAGAATGAACTTGAACTAAAGAAAGTGTGGTTAAAAGTAAGTAAGCAAGTCGGTCCTATCATTGCCCGAAATTTGATGAAAGGGGTCAACGCAAAGATGCGGGCATTTATTCAATAAACCAATGATGTCAAAACTTAACCATTTAGTAGTACTTTATTTCCAGAAAGTTTGAAAAGAATCGGGCTCAAGCAAAATTTTTGGTGACCTATTTTGTGTGTCCAAATTTCAACGAATACAGTCTTTATGTATGTTGGCTTTCCTCACTATTCAATCATTATTGTCAAATATATTCCCTTTGTACACTCTAAACACCTACTGTTATAACTGTAGATCATATGTTCTGAACTCAAGGACAGTTTGGATGACCTGGATTATCCCCGTTTATCTCATGATGTTTTTTTACGTTCAAAAATATTCATTGAATATGGTTGAATACGTAGCATAACTTTATATAGCCCAGAAAGCTACAGTTACTACTGTAGATCTTAAGTTCTTAACTCAAAGACAGTTTGAATGACTAGAACATCATGGAATTAACAAATAATGACTGGTTTTACCTTTTAAAACGTTCATTCAACTTGTTTCAATACATATCAAAACCTTTTATAGCAATAAAAGCTACTGTTACAACTGTAAATCTGAAGGTTTAAACTCAAGTACATTTTGGATGACCTAGAACCTTCTCAGAAAGATAGAAAATATCTAACGTTAATCATCGAAAATTTAAAAATACGTATGCATAATTACAATATTCCTAAACAACGTTTAACACTTTCAATAAGACATTTATTTTTTCTTCCTGAACTTTTTAAAATTCAGGGTGTTCTAGGTCGTCAATTAGGCCTTAAACTCATACGTTTTTTATTCTTTTCAGGTAGAAAAGTTAATATAGAACAAATTTTCCGAAGACAAGTGTACACTTTTATTTTATTTGTGATTTTATACAGATATTTTCCTTTTGGGGTCATATATGACCCCTTAGGCGTGAAGGGGTTAGTACATTTTTTAAGGCAAGACTTAACTTTGATAAATTTTTCAATAGTATGTGCCCCAAAATTAACAATGTTCATGCGTAGAAATATCGATTGGTGTATAAATTCTGATTTTTTTTAAGAAATGACTGAGATATTAATGCTCAAAACCTGTCCACAAGATTTAAAAAAAAATTGAATTTAGATATCACTTTTTGGTCACTATTTTTATTATTTTAGTCTCTAAAGTCACTATTATTTATCCCCAAATCCGCTACCCACCTAATAGCGCCACGGAACGAATTTAGTTTCTGAAAAGAGTTCTTCATCTTTTGAAAACTAACTTTAATGACACAGGACATATATTTCAGAATACATCCTTATGAACTCAAAATTCAAACTTTTTAAGGGCATAAAATCAAACTTTTTAAGGGTGTACTTTTTTAACAAACAGTTTGAAGCAAAGATTTTCTGTAGTTAGTCGCAGTTAAAAAATATATTTTTGGCAAAATTTAAAGAAACGAACAAAAAATAATTTGGCAACCCTGCATACATCTACTATACACATGTGCTCAGTTTATTTGCTTAGTTCACTGGTTTCTGCGATTTTAATGCCCATTTTATGATGAAAGATGAGTTAACGGAATCTAATCTGTGTTTTTCATTTTCGCCGAAATTGTAAGAAAAAAATCAAACACAA
Source organism: Aedes japonicus (assembly GCA_034211315.2). Taxonomy (NCBI): domain Eukaryota; kingdom Metazoa; phylum Arthropoda; class Insecta; order Diptera; family Culicidae; genus Aedes; species Aedes japonicus. Next base: position 18,961 of record JASCZW010008794.1, on the reverse strand, counting down.
ACATGAATCGTCGAGTTTTCTGCTCCTTAAACTACTTCCACAAGCAACCTTTCTTAGCCAAGGGATTGTTTTCACGGGGCCCAAAAATTTTAGAAGTTTTGTCTGTTTGAGTTTACCATTTGTTTAGGTTTCGTTGCATTCCGTACAAACAAGAGCTTTCCCATCGTAGCCGTCGTCGATTGAATGTGAACTGCTGAGAAAAAAAATTGAATTGTTCTTCACCGGAATCCGAGCTCCGATAATCCACACAATGGAAGCGCAAATCAGGCACCCGTAAAACTCAAACCACCACCCTGCTAAACCCATATTAATTAAGTGATAACGAACCAAATACATTGTCTTAGTCGAATCGTCTTTTGTGCTACTGTTTAATTCGACCGAAAGCAGTAAAGTATGTTCGAGAATTGCCAACAGACAGACCATCGCCACCCAACGAGCCCCCATTGGCAGTGAAAGGGGGGTTATGAGAAACTCGGAAGGTAAGCGAAATGAAACATTATCTAAGTCAAGACCCTCCCCATTCTCACCGGCTGTTGAGTTCGGTCTTCAATCATTGTTGGAGTTCTTTCATTAACGCTCGCTCCGAACTCCGCCATAGTGGGTTGAGTGAGGGACCAAATTCTTTTCGAGGAATTGGTAAAATCTCCACCGGAGCAAAAGAAGAGATTCGAGTCGAAATCGTCTCGAAGCTTTGCATAATTCCGCTTGGATTTCCTGCGAATGCCTGACTCAAACGCCACTCGTTATCGCATATTTAGAGCTGAGCATATAATTAAACAAAGTCGCCGCCGATGTCATCATTAAGATAGCATTAGTCATGTCGTGAACCGCCATCATCGTCGCCGCCGCCGAACATTCACACAGGTAACCGATATCCTACTGATGAGAAAAGACACACACAAAAAAACCCGCGAAACATTGTTGCAGTCGTGATTCGCCGCTCGTCAACCTACCTCAACGAAAAAAGAAAAAAAATAAGAAGAGAAACATAACCTCTCGCAATTGGACTGCTGTAACTTGGTACATAATTGCATTTGTTGCGGCCATTGCCGGTCGCTAACCTACCCAAGTGATGATGCTCGAACCAACCTATCTCGGAATCTGCTAAACATCTGTTTTAGCTCTTTCGGCCCGGCCGCACAAGTTGGGTTTGTTTCTTGCTGCTTTTCGCGCTTTGTTTGGACAGACTGGGGGACTGGGACTGGGACGACTGAGATTGCTGGCCGGCCCCTTTTGATTTGGCACGAATTTCAAGCCGCGCTGGAGGGAGGGAGTCCGTCAAACAACGAAACAAGAAAAGATGCTTTTCCTTTCGCTGGGGACCAGCAGAGATGATGTTGCGATTCACCAGCTGACCGGGGAGTGTGTTACGTGAGCAAATGAAGCAGAAGGCGGTGGCAGAGGAAAATATTCTGCCGGATGAGGGATTTCCAATCGAGTGGAAGCATCCGAAATGATGTAGAAAGTTTCATTAGAGATGGATTAAAATACTTTTTTTTAAAGGAAAAAGCACAGCTTATTCATGCGAACGAAGATCGAGTCCGGAATTGCTACTTTGTTGCGTCTTTAAAATGTACATAACAAATACAATAACAATAGCAAAGTGGTCTAAAATGATGAAACTACGAGCTAAGTAAACAGCGTTTTCAGCAAAGTTGCTTCGAATAACATTTTTGAATTTTAATCCGATTCATACCGATTTTTTCTGTTCTTTTCTAAGATTCTTGCTTCATCTCTAGCTAATGGTCTATCCAGACAACAGAGTTATAACATGTTTTATTAAGTCTCGACAGCATAAATGTCACCAGGACAGGCTTCAAACGCGGTTATATCACTTTCAAAAGCTGCAACGTTAACAGTACATGACTTTTATTTCTAACGGATGGAGAAAGATGACAGGCATTTTCAAGCGAATAAAATTGTCATTTTTCACTAAGAATTATCAAATCCGGCAGGCTACCTTAACCTGTGACATTCAAAAAGGAACATTTTCATTACAACCGGTATCGTCAACCGAGAAATCTACGTGAACGAGTGTCTCAAAAAATGTCCGAGGTAACACAACTATTCCGTGCTATTTTAATCGAATTTGATGTCCTATCATAGACTGATTCCACGCCAAATCGGTCGGTCACCAAACTCAACTATCTTCGATTTTGATGAAACTTGGTACACGTCTTCGGTATGTTGAAAAAAAAAATCCACTGGTGTTAAGATTATTTGGATTCAAGAGTAACTTTTGAGATAGGTGTATGTTTTTTTTCCAACATTTTACTTGAAAAATCGTAGTTCAAAAACCATTACATTTAGAGAAAAACTTTATATGGGGGAGTTGTAGAGAACTAAAAAGGCTTTGTAAAAAAAATGTACACTGAAAAAAAAATTTTTTTCATAAAGAAAAATCGAAAATAAATACTAAAAATCAAATATAAAAAAAATATATTTTTAATATTTTTCAAATTTGTTTTGTGGGAATTTGAGAAAAAAGACACGTTTTGAAAAAAACTTTAGGATGGACGCTCTTATAATAAAAAGTTTTCCGAAGAGCGAACTTTGGTGCATATTTCAAATTTTGGTTATTCATTATTATAAATGAAAATTAATTATACAATATGATTTTGGAGATCATTAAAAACAATAATGATCATAATGATAAATCACCTGAACGCAACCGTTTTCGAGATTTTTCGGATTTTATTTCAATAGAATGAAAAAACCTATCAGAAAATTCGCTCTTTTCTTAAGTTAATCGAGATTTCCACCAGAAATGATAAATTTTCCAAGATCTTCATATTATAACGTTCACATTACTCTAATGTCCTCTTTTCTTTTGATATCAGGATGATAAGAAGACTCATTTGAAAAGAACAAGATAAATAGCACTATTGTTTTAATATTGCAATCAATATATTTATAATGGTTCTATAGCTGTATCGGTCGGGCCGCTCAGAGAATGAAGGGAGCGAATTTGCTAAAGCGATGAAAGTAACAGCGAGATAGATGTCGCAGGGGCGACAAGTGTGAAATGGACAGATGATGAAATTATGCGGAGGGTCATATAGAAGAAGCATATTAATCGAACTGCTGACTATTTTGCCAAGCTCAACGATGTTAGAGATCGGGTGTAGTGTGTGAAAACTACACTCCGAACAGTTCGGTGATGTAGCGATGAAAGTAACACATATTGTTTAAGGTAGGTAGACAAATAGCAGCTATAACGTATGTCAGGTATATCTTCTCATAAAAAAACAGCTAATGTACGCTGCCTGTAAACTACCAGAGATGTTTTATACCTGCATTTCCAAAGGTACCACAGCCAATATATATGCTCATACATAGTCGCATTCATCAGTAAAATCTATCTGAGTGAACTGAAAATGGAGTTTAACATGAAGAAGTGTTGTATGCCGTTTCCCACTAAACGCTGCTCAAAAAACCTTCGTAAATTAACCGAACAAAATGTCAAAAAACTCAAGTTTATGGGCAAAACACATTTGGACACTTCTTTGATGATTTGTGATAATTGTCGTTTGCATTTAAATAGAACGGAACAATCCCATGCTGCAATTTCGGAGCCTAGTGAGAAACCATCAATTACTAACATTATGGATCCACAACCATCTACATCACGGCAAGTAGACTTGTATGGTCTCGAGGAAACGCCATCGGCAATATCATTAATGTCAGTGCCATCTGATAGCAGTGTGCAAGATTATTCAAGGCGCCATAATATTGAGCTATTTAACAAGGGCGTAGCTGGAATCAACGTTTCGCCAATATCGGCTAAAAAGTTCCTGAACGTAAATTATGCCCGCAAAAAGTTCAAAGATGTTTCAAACGGCATTCGGACACACATATTTGGGGATCAAGCGGAGGAGGATGACCTGGAACAATTGAAAGTGAAAGCAGCCGAATATGACGAAATAATCGCGCAGCTAAAGGACCGGTATGCTGATCCAGAAACTTCGAGGGACGATCAAGTAAGGATACTATCGGTTTTACCACAATCTTGGACAAATCAAAGAGTAATGGCAGAATTTGGAATAACAAACAAGTACATCGTATCACAAGCTAAATTCCTTGCAAAGCACGAAGGTGTTTTAGCTGCCCCTAACAACTGGGACACGGTCTGAACCCGGAAATAAAAAACCAAATTTTGCAATTTTACGACAGTGATGAGATTACACGAGCAACCCCTGATATGAACGACTACGTTTCAGTGAGGAGTGAAGGTAAGAGGGTTCATATTCAAAAGCGCCTTTTAGTTTGTTCATTAAGAGAAGCTTTCATTAAATTTCAAGAGATGCATCAAAATGCTGTTGGGTTTAGCTCTTTTGCAGCACTAAGACCAAAGCATTGCAAATTACTTAGCAGCACAGGTTCTCATAACATTTGTGTTTGCACCATTCATGAGAACATTAACTTGATGCTTCATGGTCTTAGAAAATATTCATTCGAGAATGATTATAAATTGTGTTTTGAAGAAATATTATGTAGCTCATCAACTAGAACTAAAAAATGTTACCTCCGTGAATGCGAACGATGTCCAGGCTTTTCAGATTTTGAGAGTAGTTTAACAGACAAATTAGAAAAACGTGGTTTAGTTGAAATATCTTTTGAGCAATGGATTTCAACTGATAGATGTAGTTTAGAGACACTTGTTAAACCAATTGATGAATTTATTGCTTATTTTTTGTGAAAAAGTTGGAACAATTAGTATCCCACGATTTTGTCAAATCTCAGCAGTCTAGTTTCTTGAGAGATTATAAAAGTTGTCTTAAAGACGGCGAAGTAATAATAATTTGTGATTTTTCTGAAAATTATTCATTTGTTTTCAAGATGCTGTTCAAAGTAGTTATTGGAGTAATGAGCAAGCCACTATTCACCCTTTTGTCATTTATTGCACGGAATCTGGAATACTTAAAAATATCAGTTTCATTGTTATCTCAGAAGTGTTGAAACATGATACGATTGCGGTGCAGGTGTTTATTTCATAACTAATAAGCTTTTTGCAAACAAAAATTAAAGTAAAGAAAGCTACGTTTATGTCTGACGGGGCAGCATCCCAATATAAAAATAGGAAGAACTTTGCAAGCCTTTGTAAGTTTAATAGAAATACAATATTGATGCTGAATGGCATTTTTTCGCAACATCTCACGGTAAGGGACCTTGCGATGCAATTGGTGGTACATTAAAACGAATGTCAAGATATGCAAGCCTTGCTGTACAACATGAACACCCTATAAAAAGTGCATTAGAGTTATTCGAATGGGCGAACCAAAAAAGTGATGATTGTTTAACAAAAATGTCGTTTTGTTATGTATCACATGAAGAGTATGAACAGGGGGTAGCAGAATGGAATGAAATTTACCGACAGACTAAAACGATTGCAGGTACACAAAAGTACCACTCATTCGTTCCAATTTCAGAAAACGAAGTTTTTGTAAAACTGTTTTCGAATGACGAAGAAGGCAGGATTCATAATATATATAAAAGCAATCAATAGTTTATATAATGTTTATGTAATATTATCAATGACCAAGACTAATAAATGGTATATATAAATATAAATCCAACCATAATTCATTATTTTTGTCTTATAACTTTAAGTGAAGCTTTTTCAATCGACGAGCTGTTAAGAGTAAGTAAGAGGCACATACATGTGTTTTAAAAAGGCTAAAAACACAAGAGAAACAATCGTTAGCTATTGTTGTTTTAATATCACGAGTAATTTATGAAAAGGGCGTATTTTTTGAGGTTTTGAAATTTTATTGAAAGAAAATCAGAAATATCTTGAAAACGGTTGCGTTTACGTGGTTTATCATTGTATCATTATTGTTTGTAATGATCTCCAAAACCATATTGTAACATCAAAATTTATTTATAAGAATGAATAACCAAAATTTGAAATATACACCAAAGTTTGCTATTTGAAAAACTTTTTTATTATAAGAGCGTCCATCCTAGAGTTTTTTTAAACGTGTATTTTTTCCTCAAATTTCCATACAACAAATTAAAAAAATATTAAAAATATGTTTTTTAGATATTTTATTTTAGTAATTATTTTTGATTTTTCTTGATGAAAAAAAAAATTTTTTTTCTGTGTATATTTTTTTAAGAAAGGCTTTTTAGCTCCCTACAATTCCCTTATATAAAGTTTTTCTCTAAATGTAATGGTTTTTGATCTACGATTTTTCAAGTAAAATGTTGGAAAAAACACATACGCCCATCTCAAAAGTTACTCTTGAACCCAAATTATCTTAACACCAGTGGAATTTTTTTTTTCCAACGTACCGAACTCATGTGCCAAGTTTCATCCAAATCAATGATGATCGGGTATGATTTTTGGGATTTCCGGCACATTCTGGATGGAATCCCTCCATAGTGGTAAAAAGCCAAATAAACAACGTTCAGATGATGCCCAAGGGCAAGAGACCTCCCACCACCCCAGCGCTCCGCTCAATTGAGATTGGGCTATCTTCAAGCGAAACATGAAGAAGAACCAACAAACTGTTGAACGCGAGAACCAGTCAGAAGTAAACTTGCGATCTACTGCGCACAGAGTGAAGGAGGCGGTGATACAGAATCTTACGGTAGAAGTAAAACAATAGGCCGCCGACAATTGAGATTCGGTCAACCAGAAGCATAGCGCACGCATAAAAAATTGGACTAGTTTTAGTGATTTTTCATGCGATTAATTTACATCCTGTTAATGAATCCACCTATGCATGAAAAATCGCAGTAGGCATTAGCAATGGGTGGACGGGTTGTATCTCTTCACTGTCATTATTTTTCGTTATTTTTTTGGTAAAAATCAAGGGGCAAGACAGCTCTTCATCTCGAGCAATTTCAGAGTGGCTCTTGAGGCACCTCGAGTAACTCACGTTACTAGTAGGCGAGATCACTTTCTCTTTTCCTATCATTTTTTCCACAATAACATTGGGATCCATTTGGGAACCGACCAGCTACTGTCAAAACATGTATTCTGCTATCTGTGCAGATTTTTAACTACCAAGTTTGATGCTGCTGTTGAAGATTAGCTTGAATTATAAGTTTTATTTCACTATCTTATCAACATACTCCCAAACATAACTATTTTCTCTAGGATGATTTCTGGGATAGGATCCAAAAAGAAATTGATGTTGCACGTGGTACAATCTTCCAAAATGATATAAACATGATTCAGGATCGACCTCTCCATCCGCTTCTGCATGACCTGCAGCTCATCCGACTGCTTCGGAAATGCGCCCTTTGGTGTAGAATTTATGTCCTTTGGTGCCGTCTACGTCGACTACCTAGCTGTGCTCTGTGTCGCACTTTCTGCTTCGCAATCTTTGCAGTTCCAGTCCACATATTCTACGCTTTCCCCCCCGACCACTTACTCGAAATTATACCTCGAAATTATAAATTATACGAAATTATAGGAGGTGTAACCAAAACGAGAAACAAAAAGCAAAAAACTCGATGAACATCGATTAAATTTCGAGGAACATCGAGTTACTCGCGAGTAACACGGTGCATAAAAGTAACTCAGAGTAGGCCTGTCTCACCCCTAGGAAAAAATAGAGAAATTTATGTGTTTGAACCTGAATAAAAGTGGCGGTATGTCGTTGATAAGAGGATTGTGCTGTTGGCGTTACACCACCCGGCATTCGAGTTGGAAGATAATCCAGCAGCCAGCATTTCTTCTCAGCCGAGTATAATATACTGGCAGTGTGATCCAACATCCAGCCCAATGTTTCGGTCTCATCGGAATAAGATGTGTAATAATCGGTATCGAAGATAGTAAACCGCCTTTAAGTTTCATAGCGAGTAAGTCAGTAACGGCGCTAGAGAACTGAAAAAGAGCAGATCTATGCAAGAACTCGTATCACGAAAGTGGTTGCTGTCACGTTTTGCTTCGTGTTGAAATAATTTGCTCCTACAATCGTTGAAAACTGTAATTTTTCAATAACACTTTTGAGTTCGAAAAGGGGCAATAGCCCAAGATGTGATGAGTGTTGTTTTGTTCGCGAACAATTCATTTGACGTTCCACCAGTACCGATGTGGCCCAAGGATGTCTAGTGAAATTTGTCGATTGCTTTCAAGATCAAAAAGAAGAAGTGCACCGGGATCATCTTTAGTCGCGCAATTGTGGGAAAACTGGTTCGGAAATATGATTGCGTTTGACACTGGTGTGTCCGGAACTGGAAGTCTTACTGGAATGATTAACAAGCGCTGTGCGACAGGGGAGCTGCGAGTTCAGCCTGATTGGTTTAGAGAACACCTCTACTGGTTTGAGAAGTTGACGAACCGACTGTGGTTACGAAGCGGGATGCGGACCTCTTTGAAATTTGGGTGAGCTCTTTCCATCTTTCTCCTTTTTACTTTCAATTATGTTATTAAGGCTTGCTTCATTTAGAATTGGAACAAACTTTTGCTCATATTGTGGCGCTCCTGGTGGACGGATTTGGAAGTTCTTGGCGCCCACGTGTCGGGAGTTTTGTCAGCTTCACGTATGTATTTTTGACATTCCGCAAATCGACTGTACTTTGTAAACAATCAACAAGGAAGCCGAAAGAAGGGAAAAAATGTGCACAGTTATTTGGAAAATCCATTGTGGTCTGCATCTAGGCTAGCTAAACAGCTGAAATTGCCCAGAAATACCGTATGGCGCGTTATCAAAAGGTATAAGGAAACATTGACGACGATTCGAAAGCCTCAAGCCAATCGTCGGAGTGGAACTGTCGACCGGAAAATGCGTGGTAAGATTTTGAAGACGATTAAGAGGAATCCCAATCTGTCGGACCGTGATTTGGCCAGAAAATTCGGTGCTGCCCATAGTACCGTGAGGAGAACTCAACTCCGGGAAGGAATCAAGTCGTATCGAGCTAGCAAACAGCCAAATCGGACCATAAAACAGAATAGTGTGGCCAAAATCCGTGCTCCGGAAGCTATACGACCAGGTGCTGACCAAGTTCGACGGGTGTCTTCTGATGGACGATGAAACCTATGTCAAGGCTGACTTCGGGCAAATCCCAGGTCAAAAATTTTACTTGGCAACGGCTCGGCGGGATGTTCCAGCCAAATTTAAATTTGTTTTTGCCGACAAATTTTCACGAAAATTCATGATTTGCAGATATGGTATGCAGAGAAAGGAAACCTTAACCCACCCAACTGCCCCCAGTTACTGGGCAATCATGAAGAGGAGACTCAAGGCAAAGGGAAATGTTGTCAAAGACATCAATCAGATGAAGACCTGGTGGAATAAGATAGCTAAAACGATGGACGAAGAAGGTGTGCGCCGCCTGATGAGTCATGTCACAGGAAAAATTCTAAAATTACTTCGAAACCGTGATGAATAATTTTATCCGTATTTTTTCTTGAAAGTATGAAGAAAACGCTACATTGATATCAAAAAAGATCTTGAATTCAATAATAAATAACTGAAATACAGGCAATTGTTTTTGTTCCAATTCTATCTGAAGCAAGCTTTAGACAGATTGAAAGTGTGCGCCTGCGATGAGATGGCTTGGAGTGAGTGAGTCACACTCTCTATTAAATGAAGGCTCTCACGTTCTCTCATCTGTCTTCGCCCACGTGCTCTTGCCTGCGATCGCTGCCGCGTACACTTATGCCTGGACGCGCCCGTGCCAGTGCTCTTTCTGTGAATCGCTGGTGCGATTGATAGTGAAAACGTCATCGGAGTTGTAGAAAATGTCTGAAAAAAGGAAGCGGGAAGAAATATTCTTCTCTTTTCCTTTGTTAGGTAACGTCAAAGCAAATTTGCAATCACTGATGTATATTAGCAGAAGAGTTTACGCCAGTGAACTCACTGGGGCGCACAGGGAATTTATTTGCATTCACTTATGTGAATTTGAGAGCTCTTCTTCTCACTTCAGAGCGATCGAGTGTTAAGTGAATAAAAACCAATTTTCTCCATTCACATGCGCATCCCGCATGCAAACACGGGATGAATATAAAAAAGAAAGAAGAGCTCTCGTTGAGGTAGGAAGAGTGTGTGGAAAAAGTAATATCTCTCTACCATACTGAGGATATGGACATCACTGCTCCAGGAGACAATGTCCACGTCGTCAGCGAAGCAAATGAACTGGCCGGAAAAAAAGTCCGCACGTTTCATAAGTTTACAGATGTACATAGATGTACAGTATACATTTATGATTTTTATTTCCATTAAATTTTTTCCAAGAATGATGCAAGTAAGAGAAATTCAGACGGCAGCTTTCTTGAAGGCTTACATTTGGGACACGCTGGCTGAATATGGATTACCTGTTGAGCACATTTTTCAGTAACATGTGACAATGGTGCCAACATGGTGGCCACAGTTAAAAAGCTGATACACGAATTAGAAAAACCCGATGAAAATTACGGCGTCAGTCTGCAGAAGAATCAGAGCGTGAAGACCTATGTGACGAGCCTCAGGAAAAGATCAATCTTGTGAGATTTACAGTAGATACTCTCAACCTGCGATCTTGTGGACGTTGTTAACAGATCTATTGAATCCATCGAGAGCCTTACTGATGAGGCCAAAAAATGTAATCGTTGGCATTAAAAAATAGACTTTTTCGGATGGTGATAAAGAAGAGCTAAGACAGATAATTGCTTTTGATTAATTTCCCATGGAAGGTAATTATTTAAGATTACTTGCAAAAAAAATCTATGCCCTTGCAAGCGGCCTTCCGGCAGTTAACCAGACCATTCGCCATGGCGGACGGGAACATGCTTGTAGGCATGTTTTTGAGTTCTTTCTACGTTTTATTCATCAATTCCTCCTCAGTTTTCGGGACAAAATTGTTGGAGTAGATCTAACGCTTCAGGAAGGCACAGAAATTCTCGATGGGATGCAGCTGGGGAAGTTGGGCGGGTTCACCGACTTGGGTACCACATCGATATCCAGCCGCTCCATCTCCTCCAACAATCGCTTCGAGTAGTGAGCCCGGCCAGAACACCACGTCTTCACCCTTATGGTATTTCTTGATGAACGACGTAACTTCCGGCAGGCATTTCGTACTGTAAATTTCCCCGATCACGGCCAGTCCGGAGTGAACGAAGAGTGGCTTTGATATCCCCTTCTCACTGATTATCAGCCACAGCAGCACCTTCTTGAGGAACTTGGTGTGTGAAAATGAACTTCACCTCGCAGTTCACTTCCTTCGCGGGGAAGTAAAATACGAAGTGCCCGACCAGTCGTTGCCATGCAGGGTGAGATAGGTCTCATCGTCCATCACTACCGCCACGTCGCGATTTGCCGGGAAAATCGAGTTGATTATCTTATTCAGCCGCAGCCTGCAGCTCCGAAACCAGTGGACACAACTTCCAATTCCTGACATGAATGGTTATGTTCGCCAGGTACTTTTTCACTGTTTGACCGGTTGAACCGACCGCCCGGCCAAGCGCACGCAGCGATGTAGCCACTTTTCCCTCGGTCTTCCTCTTCAGCACCCTTTGGAGCTTTTTGTCTCTCAGGGTTGTTACTTGGGGGTCAGACGGACCCTCAACAATGCTCTCGATTCCTGGTCTAAGCCAAGGGGACCATTGAGAGTGGGCTCTTAAGGCCTCTTTTGGTTTTTACCGGCGAGCTCAAGCTTAAGGCTGCTGTTCTACGGGTCGGCCAAAAGCAAAGAAATCAGTTAATCGATAGTCCAGTCATCTAATAAGAAGCTATACAACACAAACTACTCGTACAACTCGTGGTGAGACACAGTTTGATTTACCTGAAGAAACTCGAAACTTAATAAAAATTAAATAATATCCTATTAAGCGTTTTTCTGTGAAAACACGTGGTAACTGTCATATACTGAACAGAGATAGCCATGATTTCTTTGTGTTTTGATACTATTTGAGCTCCAGATGTATGTTTTTATAGAAAACTGTATGTTACAGAAAGTAGCTTTATAAAAGATAGAAAAATAATTACAATTTGTGCATGCATATAGTTTAAATTCTAGCTAGACTACTATTTATTATTATATTTAAAGTTCTTCTTTTAAACAAACAAATAAACAATAGAAACAATAATGTAAGTAACTAATTAAACCTTTTAAACTGACAAACAAGGGATATTGTGTCGCAACGGTAACAGGGTCGTCGGCCATCCGGAACCGGGCTTTCATTCGATGCTCTGATTGTTTTCTAATAGTGCCAAGATGTTGTAGATGCCGGAACGGACTTATCCGGCGGGGTGCCGTTCTTTGAGCGTGCAAACTTCTGAACGGAGTTGCTTCACTATTTTTGCCATCACGGTTAGAGTTCGACTGATAGAGCTGTCAAATTTTGTCTGTTGATCTTATGGGTTACTATGATCAATGCTGCATGGGCAGTTTTGTCAGTGCGGTTAAGGTGAGCCTATGAAAAATCGGTATGGGGGCTGTTCATAAACCACGTAGACAATTAAGGGGGGGGTTTCGAAAAGTCTACGTTTGTCTACGATGGGGGAGGGGGGATATACCAAAAGTCTACGTAGTCTTTTTTCTCTACAAAACGGATATTCATACCCTCCACGCAAAGAAAAATACCGTCATAACAAACATATTTCAGGTAAATTCAAACATAAAATAAGTTAATTTTGGCCGCAAACATAAAATTGCTTTCTTTTCTCTAACATATTCTATGTTTAAAACTAACCCTAGTAGCATACTTGTTGCCATTCGGTTGAGATATTATAAATATGACTTGTTAAGTCATAATCAAGTCACTACAACTAAAAAAGGTCTTAGTGTGCTACATGGAAGTAACATCGATGTTTGAAGTTAAAATCATATTATGTTTATTTTCAACATATTAATGATACGAATAAACGTACAAATTTTGGATTCTACTGGCAGCGTTCTAATTTAATTTATTTATTCTATGAGTCTTGGTTATCTTAGTCCTCGATTGAGCTTAAATGCTAACATGTTCCAGTTTCAAGAAGTTTGCTCAGAGATGCACTGCACACAGTTTAGAGCCCTGAACTTTGTAAAAATTGAAGCAATACATCAAATCAGTAAAATATGGCTAATGAAATAATTGAGCATAACATCCCGTTCACACTACAACCTATATTACGTGATATAGACTATCTTCATATTATAGTACGTTCACACTAATGCTTATATTACGTGATATATAGTATCTTGATATCAGCAACTATACATCTAGTTTACACTGGAAATTATTTACATGTCATTTGATGTCAAGATACTCTATATCACGTAATATAAGCAGTAGTGTGAACGTACTATTAGCATCTATACATCTAAAGGCTGTGTACGTTAAATTTCGGTCACCATAATAATAGTAGCAAAACAAAATGTACACATTATTCAAAAATACCGATTGTTTATTTCATAGCAATTGATTCATATCTATATTAGAAACAGTTGATTAAGATGTTAATCCTTCTTTCTGTTATATTCTCGAGCTTCCTGTGGTACACCCGCGATCAGGTATCCTCGTAAACGCCAGCCGTGACGATTCTCCATCTTCTCTTGAAATCATTGCTTCCATTTGCTTTCGTCTTAGTTTCGAAGAGTTTCCGCTTAACTAGAGCCCAGTACTTCTCTATTGGATGAAGTTCTGGACAGTTTGGTGGATTGGCTGATTTTGGCACGTATTTGTCTTCTTGTTCTTTATTCTATTCCAGGACAGATTTCGCATAGTGACAAAAAAAGACTGGAGAGTCGTGGTTTCTGATGAACAATAGCAACCGCTTTTGCAGACATTTTTTCTCGTACACATCCTTATTGATAGTTTCGATAGAGACGAAACTTTTAGATTTTCAACCACAACTATTTATGGCCTGCCAAATCAAATACATCTCCGAGAATTTGGACACATTCTTTGTCCGAAAATACTTGGCAACGGCGTTCCTTTGCACTGTGGTACAAAACGCTAGACATTGAAGCTATTTAAAGTCTTCGAGTACGTATGTTTTGTTGTCCTTTTTGATACAAGAAAATGTTTGCAAAAAATTGGTGTCAAGCACCTCAGCAGGACTTTTTGCAGTGAAATTTTGCATGTTATCAAGCTGTGGCACCTTTTTAACTTTTTATGGCTTCAGTCCTTGCCCCTGCTTCACTTTTTGTACGTATGAATTTGACATCCCCGCCACATGTCGCTCAGAAAGATTGGGATTTTTCTCAATAATGGCTATCACCTTCTTGTCCATTGATCGGGGCAAGCTTCCGATCCACAGTCAAGTGCTGGCCAAATGATTTGCAAACACATAACACGGTACTTTTGGGAATTTTAGTTCCGTTAAACATGCGTGTTCACTTGATTTGACGCCATTTTATTGAATGTAACAAGAATGTAAACATGTTGTACCACTAAATAAAGTGGAGAGTTTCAAGCGACACATGAGTGAAACTATTTTTAGCGATCCGTATGAATATAATTCAAAAATCTACACAGAAATAAAAGTTACTCAAACTAAACCTTGACAGGCTTTAGTTTTCACCAAAAATAATTTGCGTGGAATTTTATATCAAGATCGTAATGTAGGTTGCAATGTGAACGGGGTTTAATACTACACGCTAAAATTACTGTCTCTAATTATCTTTTCGAGAGAAAATAGGGATACATAGATACATAAGATAAACTGAACTTGATATCTAAAGTGTAAACAAAAATAGCCGCATACACTTTTATTGTGGACTGCATTTTTGCGACAAAAGTGAAAAGCATCCACAAGGCAGATATTTTGTAAGAGAAAATAAGGCCTCAAGATTTTGTAGCAACGCCAGGAACAAATTCTTTGTGACGTCTACGAGAACGGAGCTACGGAAGTTCTATGGATAGAATCACGTTTTGTCAAAATCATTGGACTTGATATCCTAGAAACAATTCCACCAGAACCCTAGTAGCACACCACGATCATAATTAGTTGCAGCAACTTGATTATGACTAACAAAAAGCACATTTATGTTTTCTCAACTTAATGACAGAATGTGTGCTACTAGGGAACTTCCGCTGATGAACTTTAATTATTGGTTCAAGTAGCCATGGTGTGGGCATCTTTAGCATTTGCATAATTGATTGTTGTTATTTTTTATTTCTGCAGTATTTTTATGAAACAAAATTAAAATTAATAACTGAATAACCTGATTGTTTGAGTTTTATTCCATAAACCGTTCCTCAAACCGCCATAGCCACATATTGTAGAACATTTTCCATAAATTAAAAAAAAATGAATTTGATAAAGTCTACGTAGACTTTGAGGGGATTTGGAAAAAGTCTACGAAAGTCTACGATGGGGAGGGGGGGTTTGAAAAGTGTCAAATTTCAGGTCTACGTGGTTTATGAACAGTCCCTATTTTTGTCCATTGATTTCATGCAAACGTTACGAAACACTACGTTATCAATCTAACGGAACGCAACACTCCTAATTCAATGGAGATTTTTTCGAAAATCCAGGAAAAAGTTGGATGCACCTTTAGAAATTACATATTCAATTTGATTGATTTTTTAAGAACTGAGGCTTAATATGTTTGGCATAAGCTTGGGTTTAATTGATTTCTGAAGTTGACAAATGATTAAAACTGTCATTAAACATTGCTCAAATCGTTCCAGCTTAAATTTATCATACACAAAGAGTAGTAAAATAAAGCAGTACATAGCGGCTACACGTCGAAACAGTTCTCAACATTCCATAATTTAATTTTAATCATTCCAAAATTAGCCCTGTGAACTTAATACATTATGATACATTGTAACCCGTTGTATAGGGGATTATTGTTCAGCATCTCACTTTGATTACGGCAAACCTTTATTTTTCCATTCCCGGTAGCATTCCATGTCCATCCAAAACAAACACATTACGTCTATGCTGCTCAAATCCACTGCGCGTTCCCAGCGGGAGTGCATTTCGGGTTTCCAACAATGTCGCTGCCCTCGATCTATCTCTGTGGCAGATCTCCGATTCGGTAACGTACGTAACCAAGCGCACACAGCAGCTATGCACAGGCACACAGAAGGTAGTTGTTGATTTTCACCCGCACCCGCCCCCTTCCTCCCCCCCGCCGATCAAAACAACAACATTCAATTCATGGCTTTGCAATAGCTCTCAGTCTCTGTCTGTCCCTCCCAGTGCTGCCCACTCGATGTCGTTATCACAAGGTGTCATTAGCCTGCTGGGCAGAACTGGCCCCGGCCGCTGAAGTTACGACCTTTCACCATCGCAATGCGTCGTCGTCCGTTGCCGTGCGTGTTCGGTTCCCTTCCGGATTAAGCGCGCCTTTTCGGTGATTCCTTTTTTTTTTGCCGAATTAAGTCGCATATTGCCATTTCACAGCGAGGGGGCTTCGACAGTGACACAACCGACCAGTCACGGTGCATCTGTAAGTAATTGCTTACGATACGATTCGCGATAAAGGCTTCTGGTAGGGCTGGGGAGGGCTGAAGCGACAGCCAACCTCTCCGCTGCAGTTATTAGTGCCTAGAAGATGAGGTCGGATGGAGAGATGCGGCCGGCGCTGCTGGAAGCACATTTTATGACCGTCTCGTGGCTTACAGACCGACTCTCGCGCGCGCGAGTTACATAAAAATCTGGCGGATCAGAAAAGTTCAAGTGAATGTGCTGCCGATGCTGTGGCTGCATCTGCTGTGCTGGAGCTGGTTCCGTTTCATAACGGGCTCTCCTTTTTGACAAAGGTCGTGCGATGAAATGTACGGATAAAGTCAGTCGTGGGATTTTTCCAGGCTCGGTTCGGTGGGTTTTTGCATACCTATTACATTTCTATTTCCAGCCCGCCCCTCCTGTCAACCGACTCTGACTGGTGATGGCAGTAACCTTTTGAGTCGGAGAATAGTTCAGAACAACTTTCGCGTTGGTTGGTTTGTTGGTTGGAATTGAGGAAGTCCCGCTAAACGTCGCTCGCCCATCTAAGTGTGATTTATTTTGCTGGTCTGGAGGATATTTGGCCGGAAATGGGATTTTTCGTTTCGAAAGCTGTTTGGAACAGGGCATTATGGGATTGGTTTCGACCAGAGTGAGAGATAAACATGCCGCTCGTCGGCGCTGTGAAAATAAGTAACTGCAGTTGGGTTAGAGTGGTAATTTGAGAAATGGTGAGAAGTGAACTTTTTCGGAACTGTTTCAAAAAATTGAAACAAAAAAATACCAGCGGATCGTCCCACAAAACGACCCTCATCTCACACGGATGACCCACATTAGCTTCTGATCGAGAGATACTTTCAAACCCGATTCGACACCCATCAATTTCTGCGTGCATTCCAACAAAACACAAACCTTTTCTCCACCCCTGGCCAAACCAACCCGGCTCCGGAAGATTTCATTTTTTTCTCTCCAAACAACAACATCGATTACGTAACGCACACCCGCAACAAATCTTCGGCCGGCATTTATGGCTGACGCAGCCAAAGATAGGGTTTTACCAGGGCGCTTAGCCTACCCACCTACGTTCCGTTCATCGTCTAAGAAGAAAGAAAACTGCCAATAAACAAACAATCCTTGAGTGACAGGCCATTTTCTGCGTGTCCCCGTCTCCCTCGGCCCACCTTCGGATGTTTCTCACCATCGTGGCCAGATCCAGTTAGCGCCGGCACGGTTTGGGATCGGTCCTTTGAAAGCAGCTCGCGTCTACCGGGGATGAATTTTAATGCGTTTTTTAACGCTTTTTTCGAAGTAAAGAAAATCAGCCAAGCAACAACGAGACGACAGCAAATCATCAAATCATCGACAGCAGTTTATCAACACCGCGCTCTGGCTTTCTTCGGTGGAGGCTGATTTTTTGATTTATTACCGTGGCCGCTGCTGCAGTGTGTCGAGGGTAGAGATCTTCCAGACGCTGCTCTCTGAATGATCTCCGAGAACTCCGAGTGAAGATGGCCATTGCGGGATTGATTTTCAATGTTCCGGATTTGTTTATATTTGCTGGAATAAATTATGGGCGTGTTTTTTTTCCTACATTTCAAAAAACATGAATGGCAACGAACTTTGGCTGCACATCGGAACATTCCATCAATGAATTGTGGCAACCAAAAGTGGGCCAAATCTGATCAAAGGCAATTGGAATTGGAAAAATTTCTGCATAATCGAAGCAGACCGTGCTTTGAGAGTGACGTGTTTTGTTTTTGCTGCGTCGTTTTTGCGAAAAAAAAAATTCAAACATCATTTAGCAATTCAACTTCGATAAAGTGAAATGACAAAATCTGTATTTTGTATTATGAGACGTAAAGTATGGACGTAGTCAAAAACCGCTGCCATTTTGTCAGTTAGGTTTTTTTATGGCCAGTTTAGCGATAACTAGTTCTTTTTGTGACTACATCCTGTTGTTTACCTTTATCTCTTAGCACTTGTTTAGCGGTTGAATCTTTTCTAACAGTGTATTTTTTTCAAATTGCGTGGACTTTTAGCGGAACAACGTCGAAATATTCTGCACAAATGGTGTACAGAACGGAATGTGTATAACGGGAAGTGGGGTAAAATCAGCCATATCTTTGTTCACAGAGCCGTGCGGTGGTTGAAACAACCTGTATTCAATTTTCCAGGAAATTTCACATAGAACTAGTCTTATTTTGTTGATCTTGAGCGACACCGAGTAAAGATATCTATAAATTATTCAATAATATAAGGAGAAGTGGGGTAAAACCAGCCATATCTTCGTTCACAGAGCCGTGCGTTTATTGAAACTACCTGTATTCAATTTTTTCAGGAAATTTTGCATAAGACTAGTCCTATTTTGTTGATCTTGAGCGACACCGAGTAAAGATATCTATAAATGATTCAACAATATAAGGGTAAGTGGGGTACAACTAGCCATATCTTTGTTCACAGCGCCGTGCAGTGGTTAAAACAACCTTTATTCGATTTTTTCCAGAAATTTCACATAGAACTAGTCCTATTTGGTCAATCTTGAGCAACTCCGAGCAAAGATATCTATAAACTATTCGAGAATACTAGGGAAGTGGGGTAAAACCAGCCATATCTTCGTTCACAAAGCTGTGCGGTAGTTGAAA
>JASCZW010008793.1:0-47452 GCA_034211315.2 Aedes japonicus | reverse complement strand
GGGTGTCCACGATGAGACTACTACACACAAAATTGATTCGCAAAATTCGAGTTTTCATCCGATTGCCATCAAATTTTCAGGGATTGAGAAATAACTATTAAACTTCATTTTACCATTTTTACTCCTATTTAATTTACAGTCCATACGCAAATGCCCGCACCTTTGGCCTTAACCCCGGCCATAAGATTCTGCACAACCTGTGAATCAACCGTTTTTTGCATGTAAACCCATACTTTCTTCAGTTCCTCGACTGTCTTCACTACCTTAGGTCGTTTAAGAAGGTGCTGCTTCATAATCGCCCAGTACTTCTCGATGGGGCGGAGCTCGGAGTGTTGGGAGGGTTGAACATTTTCGGCACGAAATTGACCTTATTGTCCGCATACCACTTCAGCACGTCCCTTGGGTAGTGGCATGAGGCCAAATCCGGCCAGATGATTGTTGGGACGTTGTGGGCCTTCAGGACAGGAAGCAGCCGCTTCTGGAGGCACTCTTTTATGTACACCTGTCCGTTCATCGTGTCCTGGATCACGAAAGGTGCACTCCGCTTCCCGCACGTGCAGATGGCTTGCCAAACCAGGAATTTCTTCGCAAATTCGGACATCTTCTGAGTGCGGACATGCTCCGGAACGCTGAACTTATCCTTGGCCGTGAAAAACAGGTTGCCGGGAATCTGTTTGAAGTCGGCCTTCACATATGTTTCGTCGTCCATGATGCAGCATTCAACTTTCGTCAGCATGTTGAGGTACAACTTCCTGGCACGGGTTTTGGCGGACTTGTTCTGCTTCTCGTCGCGATTAGGGGCCTTTTGTACCTTGAACGTTCGAAGCCCAGCCTTAGTTTTGGCCTTCTGGACAAAACTTCGGCTTAGGTGCAGCTTCTTAGCCACATCCAGAACGGAGGTGTTCGGATTTCGGTTGACGGCCCAACTACGCGGTTGTGATTTTTGGTGTTGTACGGAATACTTTTTCCTTCACTTCTGGGCTTCCGATCGGTGGTCAACCGTTCCTCGAACCGCTTAATCACTCGCAACACCGTGGAATTCGCGATTCCCAACGTTTTAGCGATGGAACGATGCGAGAGATCCTTGTTCTCGTGATGAATGCGCAAGGTTTTATCACGCACGAGCTGTTCTTTCGACTTCATTTCCGCGAGTTTTGATCACAGGACTTTAAAACTTGCAGGATGTAAATAATGCACTATGAACTAAATCCACCCAAATTTTCATTAAATTCTACCCAACGGTTAAAAAGTTAGATCAATTTCATAGTGTGGCAATTTCATCGTGGACACCCTTTAGAACTCTATCAGAATGTATCGAAAATCATGGTATGGGGCGCCGTTTCACGACAAGAAAAACTTCCTCTCCTTTTCATAGAACCTAACGTAAAAATCAACATTGAATATCACACCGAGCAGGTTTTGAAGAACCATCTGCTTCCTCATGCTTCAACGCTGTTTGGGAATACACCATATAGTTTCCAACAGGAGTCAGCTTCAGCTCACAATGCAAAGAAGACACAAACGTGGTGCATGGAAAATTAACCCGAATTCATCACAAACGAAGAATCGCCTGCATCTTCACCGGATCCCAACCCACGTGACTACTTTGTTTGGGGTAATATGCTTCAACATATAGGCCCTAGGGCTTACTTTCGATCGATTCAAGAAACATTTAGATGATATTTGGGTTCAAATTCCTCAGGATATCGTGCGTGCCAGCTGCGATCGGTTTACAAAGCGTTTACGCAAAGCTATCAAGGAAAAGAACTAGAGTTTTGAATTGAATATGATTTATTTCTATAACATGTATCTTTAAAATGAAAAAATAAATGCTATGATTTGGTTTATTTGTTTTGCTGTAATCCTATTTTGTTATAGTGACTCTTATTGTGAGACACCCTGTACATACTGCAAGTTTTGTGTCACAAAAAAACTGTTGTTTCTGTGAATAGATAAACATTGCAAAACAAAACTACATTATACAATATAATTTTATAGAGAAGTTACATCTGGTTGAAGTAGAAATGAAACGCACACTCATGTACAATGTACTTATCGATAAGACTCATGTAATTCGATAAATACGTCTTGTGTTCCATTAACGTAAATTTGACAAAAAAAAACCATTGAATGTATATCAATTGTGGGCCAGCCATACATGTGGCACCACCGGTAGGTTGAAGGCCGGCTTGCTAGTATGTGCCTTCCAGTAATGCTTGATGGTGCAAACTGACGATCTAGGGCAGTTTTTTCTTAACTTTTGCGGTATCGCGAAAAAATTTGTTAACATACAACCCGAATGGGTTTTTAGGTAAATAGTGCGTACCAATTTGGCACTTAAATATACTTACATATTTTGGCACTATACAATTACTGGCAGTGAATTTAGCCACTTTTAATGTATTTTGAGCTAAAACAGAGTCAAGCATTTATCCTTGATTTCATCTGAGGATAAATGGAAATAATTGTTTTCCATTGTAAATCATAGATTTGCACCTATCTGGTATTATGCTACTGAACATATGTAACAAAAGTACGTGGATTGCACAAAACTTCATCAGACAAAACTAACTCCCCTTCTCCACGCTTGATTGCCGCTTGTAAATGCACGATTTGAAAAATATCAGCCCGAATTACAACTTCTGTTGAATCGCATCAGCACATAAGGTATCCGATAAAAATGGGTAATGATGAGAAAGCTCATCTTCATCATCGCCCTTTGCAAACATCGAAACTCAATCTTCGATCGTAATCAATCTTGCTTTTCCACACTCGCATGCACATGCCTTTGCAGGATAAAATTGTTTCCATTATCAGAAAATATTTTGTTCAACGTTGTTTTCCAAACCAATCGTCGTTGTTCCTGCGCTGGAGCGGAATTGCAGCGTCCGTTGTCTTTACAAACGATTATTCCTCGAATCGGAGCCACATCCAAGATGAACGTGCATTTGGACATTCCCAACCTTTTGAGCATGTTTCAATCAAAACTTTTACCGAACTACAATTCTTCTGCTATCTGTTCGATGAATCGAGCAAGCAAAATTTCTGATTACATCTATCTTGCAACTACCCGAGCTGTAGCCATCAGTGTACTGAAGCAGCATCCATGCACACACTCGTAAGCTGTGCGTTTCAGACGAGAAGTTCGTTCCAGAAAGGAATTCGAATATGTGAACATTCTTTCGAAAAATATTTCACCCACTGCTGATTTTTTTGCCTTTGTTACCCTTCATTTTCCATTATTTTGGTTTCGCATTGTCTTTTTCGTCTTGTCTTGCGATTTTTTCACACAAATGAAGTTTATATTAGACAAGCTCGCCGACTCACATGTTATGCGGTTGATGCAAGTAGAACACCCAGGAAAAAAAAGAAACGTGCTCTGGCATACAAAAAAAACGGAACATGAAAACTTCACAATAAAGAGAAATGTCTGGAACAGGCGGGGGCAACCTTCAGCTACACCTTAGCTAGCCAACCCTGCAAAAAAAATACCAAAACCACTCTGGTTGTTGATAGTGTCGAAAGTATACCCCCATTCTCTTCCCGTCGAAATTTCCCACGTCAGTTCGAATCGCATATCCTTTCTCGGCAGATTTTGTTTGGGTGACTGGTAAAATGTGGTGGCAATGAAAGAAAAGATGGAAAATGTTCTTTCTCTCTCTGAGCTGGCTGAAAAGTGTGCTTTCGACACGCCTCAGCTGACTATGGCTTTTCACCGGCTGTTCAATGGGTGGATACCCATTGCTTCTCCAGTTCACTCAATCTTTAGCTCCCTTTAGATTGATCTTTTGCCCCCCTTCTTGATGTGTGGCTGGATTTAAATATGTTTCAATTGCTAGGGGAACTTTTTCGATTGCGAATTATCGTTTTGTTCAACGTTCGTGTAGGTAGGGGAATATCACTCGAGCCTAACTACGTCTGTATGAAAATAGCAACAGGCTGCCTTTAATTTAAAGTTACATAAGTTTGACGGATGGGAGTTTTGACTTTTTCAGAATGGAAATATTTAGCGATGATTATTTTTGCGTAAATCTTTTTGTCATATGCTGTCGGGATGCTTGCTACATCCCGAACGAAAAAGGGAGCCACTCGATTGTGATCTTTAACTCTTTACGGAACACCATTTCTTCTATTCACTTTAGGTTAGGTTAGGTACAAAATCTGAAAAGGTTATCATACTCTGATTCTCATTTGTTTTTTACAGTTCCTAATTTTCGCCACCCGTATATTGCTACTTTCGTGAGTCTATCGATTGCAGTAATTCGTGTCATTAATTCGTGTAATTCGTGTTATTCGTGTAGTTCGAAAGAATCAAGTACGCGAAACCCCAAACTAATTAAAGGGGCTTTGTCCTTTGATTTCTTAATTTACGTAGGAAAACGTTGAAAACAAAGTCGGCGCTAAGTTCCGGCCGGAATGTTTCCGTATTTGATGCTGGCAGCTTTGGTGGACAAACCCATGGCAACTTCGTCAAGGCTCTTTTGTATAACATCTGCACGTTATACAAAAGAACCTTGACGAAGTTGCCATGGGTTTGTCCACCTAAGCCACCAGCATCAAATACGGAATTCTGCGTTCCAGCCTTCGATACAGGTTGAGCAGTAAATTGCAAAACGCTGCCAAAAAAGATCAACCTGGCATTCTCTACAAAGAAGAAGAGAATAAAATTGTGTCCTGTATCATCGGGATGCAACCTATACGCAAAGTCATGAAAAAATCCATTCAAATATGGCTGTCCTGGTAATGACATCCGGAGTTGGTTGGATGAAGTTTAGAAGTGGTTAAAACACCATGGAATAGATGGATCCTTACTGATCCCTCCCGTGCATATAATGGTGATGAAATCTCCTTTTACCTCCCTCCAAACACTCAAGAGGTCATCGCGCACCGAGGAAGCTGGAACGTATATATGAGAAAAGTAAGACCTTGTAAAGAACAAGCAATGCATATGGGGTCAATTAGAGAAGTCGAGTTGAGCAACTCGACTCGATTGCTAAAGCTCGATTCAAAGTAAATATAGACGCACGGTTTAATACACCACCGCGACCCTGGTGGTTGGAACAAAAAACGTTTGACAGGCATTTGTTGATGTTTCATTGACAAAGAAATTGCTGGATTGATCGACGCATCTCGAAATTACGGATTAAAGAACTTGAGAAAAGAAAATTAATTGTGCATAAACATCTAGAGAATCCTTCGTGGTCTGCCTCAAAAATAGCAAAAGTGTCAAAATTCCCAAAGTCAACGATGTGTCTTGTAATCAAACGTTACAAGGATATTCTGAGTGTGGATAGAGCACAACGCATCTATCATAAAAGTGGCACTAGGGACAAACAGCTGAGGAGAAAGGTGTTGAGATTAGGAAAAGAAATCCGATTCCAACTTTTCCACCGTGCGTAACATCCTGTCAAGAGAAGGTCTTTTTGTGCCAGTTAACATCCGAATCGCTCACTGAAACAAAATTTAGTGGTCATAAAGCGAGCACGATTACTATACGAACGCGTTTTGCCGAAATTTGAAGGCTGTATTTTAATGGATGACGAAACATATGTCAACATGGATTATAAACAAATCCCCCGACGAAAATTTTACCTGCCAACTGGTCGTGGGGATGTCCATTTTAGGTATAAATTTGGTTTTGCTGATAAATGTGCTCGGAAACTATTGATTTGGCAAGGAATCTGCAGTTGTGGCCTTAAAACAAATATTTTCATCACATCTCACACAATGACGTCGAAGGTTTACATTAAAGAGTGTCTGAAAAAGCGGATTTTACCATTCATTCGGCAACACAATTGAGGTTATTGAATGGCATGCTGCAAACAATGTTAATTTCGTCGCCAAAGAGATTGATCCTTCGAATTGCCCTGACGTCAGACCGATCGAAAAAATATTGGGCAATTGCCAAGCGAAATCTTTGAAGATGCGGTAAAGAAGTGACAAATGCAAAACAAATGCGTTTAATGTGGAATAAGTTCGACGGTACAGTGTCACCAGCGACTGTGCAGATCATGATGGCATCGATCACAAGTAAGGTGCGCCAGTTCGTTTGAAACGGTGAAATGAAATAACTTTTTATATAAACGTCAAACAAAGAGGTACTTACCCGAGCAAAGGATTATACCAAATTGATAACAAGTTCTATTACCAGGTTATCATTTTTTTATCACTGAATATGTTATCATTCAGGCTGAATAAACAGCCAAAATAACAAAAAGAATAACAAAAAAATACTCGTTGAATATCATAATAACAACTTATTTTGTCATCACTGCGAACAACTTGATAACAAATCCTGTTTTGTAACAAACTTATGGAAATAGTATCAAATTATGTTATCAATTTGAACTAAAATTCTCATTCTAATAACTGAAAAAAAATATGTTGATTAAAAGCAAAATTTCTTGGTCAAATATGCTGGAAACATTTATAGTTTTACAATTCAACTTATAACGTTAAAAAAAACATAGTGTGTTCAAAATGACAACATATGATAACAAAATTTGGCAATAGTGATAACTAAATTTGTTATGCGATAACAGCGGAAATCAAAACGATAACTGGGATAACAAAACTTGTTATATATTTGATATCAGCTTACTTTCTTACTTTTCACTTTGCTTACTTTGCTTCACTTGCTTACTTTGCTAGGGTATTCAGACCTCTTTGTTTGACGTCTTGATCAACCGTGTATGTTGTTTATTTCTTGAGTTATGATCACTTGAATGCGTCCGAATTTTATTGGAATCGGGCTTTAAAGCGTCGAAATTTTTCAAAATGTCACTGAAATATTTCAGCATTTTCATCAATTAAGCTGTCATTTTTAACAGTCGAAGAAAAGTATTAATGGTTTTCACTATTGTTTTAAGAACTACACTAATATTTTTGTAATGCTGTTCCAAAGTTGCTATTTGAAGTATTTTCCGAGGAAGCTATTACTTAATATGCGGACAAGAGTTGATATTTATTTTAAAGACGAGTTGTTATCTCGTTATCACCAACTAAAATATAGCCAGCAATATGTCTTTAAGCACTTAACATTCTAAGGTTGCTGTATAGCTATGCAATGATCGACCTTACTTCAACGATGTTAGCTCGAAGTTCTCTAACCTTCTGGTTATGCATTCAAACTGTTTTCTTAGCTTCTAAGACCCTAAGATGACTTCTCGGAACCTTCTATTTCTTGAAATTTCTTACGCTTCTATGATAAACTTTAGGAAAGCTTTCGTACCGATTAAATCTTTCCAACGATGTGAA
This sequence comes from Aedes japonicus, assembly GCA_034211315.2. NCBI lineage: Eukaryota > Metazoa > Arthropoda > Insecta > Diptera > Culicidae > Aedes > Aedes japonicus. The sequence continues at coordinate 40,195 of JASCZW010008793.1, read as the reverse complement.
ATGCTAACAAAAAAAATTGTGTTAGTGTCCTAGCTCAGATGCAAATGGTTTTTAAGATGGCGTTAGCCATACTCTTATATCGTTTCATGAGTAATGAATATTATTATGGTCATATGAATGATATTTCTATAGACTGCTTCATCGGTTCGTCTCTTGAATTTCGGGATCTTCTGCTAAGCTTTTTGTTAAAATTCTGGAAATTTCCCTCTAGTATTTTCTTGGAAATTCACATCTAACACCCCAACCTTACCTTCCAAAAGTATTTGGTAAGTTTTTCTCTGAACTTAATTTCTTTCTAAACTTCTAATAAAACCAAGCTTGAGCAGGGAGGAACACTTGTCCAAAACTTTAGAAAAGTTCTCTCCAGATTTTTTTGGAAAATATTCTTAAATTTGTTGGAAATTTCTTCCACAACTTCTGAGAAGTCATCTTCTGAACTTAAGAGAAGTTTACTTGTGAACTTTGCAGAAGTTTGCTCCTGAATTTATGAGAAGTTTTTCTTCCATCTCTGGTGGGCTTTTTGAAATTCGGAGAAGATTTCTCCCGAGCTTATTCTTTCAAAACTTCTGATAAGTTCCATTTGAACTCCGAGGAAAATTGTATTGAAACTTTGAAAAAGTCCACTGTAGAGTCTCTAGTAAAATTCCCTTGAATATGTTGGAAAGATCTTTCTGAACTTCGGGGAAGTCTTCGTTTGAACTTTGGGAATTTTTCTCCTTAAATTCAGGGAAATTTGTTTCTGAACTTCTGATAAACTCTTGCGCAAACTTCTAAAAAGTATCTCCTACGCTATTAAAAAGTTTTTTTGTGTCATTGGAAAGGGTCCTATTTCTGGGAAGTTCCAACTAAACTTTTGGGAAGTTGTTTTCGGAACTTCTGGGAAGTCCTTTCCTGATCATCAGAAAAGTTCCCTCCTGAACTTTTACGACGTTTCGTCCTGAGCTTTGTGGAAGTTTGTGGTTAAATTTTTGAGAAAATTTTGGCAGTGCCCTGATATGTTTCTTCCTGATATTCGAGGAAGCTTCTGGGAAGTTTCATCTAGCATTTCTGGGAAGAACTCCACAGCCTTTGAAAATTCCATCCTTCTAAGAAATCCTCTTATCTTAATTTTTTCCAGAAGCTCTGAGAAGTCCTCTCCCGATTTTCAAGAAAATTCTCTACTGAACTTTAGAGAAGTATGAACTTGAACTTCATAGATGTTTGGTCTTGAATGATTTGGAATATTCCTGCTTAAACTACTAAGAAGTGCTCCCTATACTTCTGAGAAGTTTCTGCCTAACCTTCGGAGAAGTTTTTTTTTCATGAAGTCTCTTTCTGAACGCCTAGAAAGCATCTTCCTGAAACTCTGGGAAGTCTGTTTATGAATTTTCTATTATTTGTCCTAAATTCTGCGTAGTTTGTTTCTTTAGTTCAGGAAATCAAGGACTAATTTTAAATCACTTTGGGTGGTTTATTTCTACAGTTCTAGGAATCAAGGACTTATTTTAAATCACTTAACTTGAATGTAAATTTTCAAATCTCTAGAGCAAATGCACTCAAATGGTACATTTAAAAGTATCTTAGAAAAAAAAAAATCAGAGTTTAAAGGTTAATTTCAAAAGCTCATGACTTTTAAAAATGTTAGGATAATAAATGTAATAGTATTCAAAAGAGAAAATAAAATATGCTTCAATTTATTCCGACCAAAGGCTAATTGATGGTCCTAATGAATCGAGCTCTTGGTCAGTTTCCGAATCCTACCACTTCTGCTTAACATTTGCTTTGTTGGCTACACACCACAAAAGCCTCTTTTGATTAATTTTTATCAGTTCAATGAGCCAGTCAAACTGACGGTAATTCACCAGTAGAAAAATGGTTAAGTGCATTGCTTCCCTTTTTCAGCCAATAACATCTAACCGATGAAAAACGTGTACCAAAACAAACTTTTACTCGACAAAATATGACAGATCAGCTACTAGTTTTCGCGCGGTCGATTGAGTCGACCAACTCGACAAAATTTCGTCGATCTCGACAACAATAATAGCAAAATAGACCTGTCGAGCGAAGTGACGGTCGACTTGACTTCTATGGTAGGTCCCTATGTATTTTATTCCTTGATCCATTTCATGTTTTATCAGCTTGTAAAAGCACATGAGTCCTATACAAATGAAAAATAGTGAAAAATGCGTTTGAAATTTTATTGACGGAACATTGATTTTTTTTTGCCGTGCATCAAGTTTCCCCATTTATTTATATTTTTTAAAACGTTGCATGAGAACGAAACTCAAATATAGTTGCCAGAAATTCAATGGAAAACAAATTTTAAAATGGAGCCCGTAGTAGGCACGACTTCCACTGATGATGTGCCTTCGAATTTCACGACTCGTATTGTTGTCAGTCGTCAGTAAGGATCCGAGGTAGATAAATTCCTCCACTACCTCGAAGGTATCCCCGTCTATCGTGGCATTACTTCCTAGGTGGATCCGGTCGTGTTCGGTTTCGCCTTCCAGCATGTACTATGTTTTCGACGCATTCATCACCAGCCCGGCCATTGCTGCTTCGCGTTTCAGGTGGGTGTACAGCTCTGCCACCGTTCCAAATGTTCTTGCGATAATGTCCATGTCGTCCGCAAAGCACACAAATTAACCAGATTTCGTGAAAATGGTACCCCGGCTGTTGAGCCCGGCTCGTCGCATTACAACTTCCAGAGCGATGTTGAATAGTAGGCATGATATTCCGTCATAGTCCCCGACGAGATTCGAATGAACTTGATAGTTCACCCGAAACCCTTACGCAGTTTTGCACACCGTCCATCGTTGCTTTGATGAGTCTGGTCAGCTTCCCAAGAAAGCCGTGTTCGTCCATAATTTGCCATAGCTCTGTGCGGTCGATACTGTCGTATGCCGCGTTGAAGTCGATGAACAGGTGATGCGTTGAGACCTGCACGGCATTTCTAGAGGATTTGTCTTACGGTGAAGATCTGGTCCGTTGTCGATCGGCCATCAATGATGTCGGCTTGATAACTTCCCACGAACTCATTCGTTCTAGGTGACAGACGACGGAATATGATCACTCCTCCGGTAGCTGTTTGGCTTCCCAGATCCTGGCTATCATCCGTTGCAAGCAGGTGGCCAACTTTTCTGGGCCCATCTTGATGAGTTCAGCTGCGATACCATCTTTACCAGCTGCTTTGTTGGTTTTGAGCTGGTGGATGGTATCCTTAACTTCCCTCAGAGTGGGAGTTGGATCATTTCCTTCCTCTGCTGTACTGACGTAGTCGTTTCCTCCGTTGTCTTCGTCTCCCTTGCCTACATTCTCCACGCCATGCAGGTATTGATCGAAGTGCTGCTTCCACCTTTCGATCACCTCACGTCCGTCCGTCAGGAGGCTCCCATCTTTATCCCTGCAGATTTCGGCTCACTGCACGAAGCCGTTGCGGGATGCGTTGAGCTTTTGGTAGAACTTCCGTGTTTGTTGGGAACGGTTCCTTGCCGCAGCATTACCACCCGCGCTGCATTCTTCTCCTCCAGAATCGCTCTGCACTCCTCGTCGAACTATTCGTTCCGTCGACTCCGTTCCACGTACCCAATTCTACTCTCGGCTGCGTCATTGATGGCTGCTTTTACTGTACTCCAGCAGTCCTCTAGAGGGGCCACATCGAGCTCGCCCTCGTCTGGCAACGCTGCCTCGAGATTCTGCGCGTATGCTGAGGCGTCATCCGGTTGCTTCAGTCGCTCTAGGTTGTACCGTGGCGGTCGCCGATGCCGTACATTGTTGATGACGGAAAGTTTTGAGCGCACTTTGACCATCACAAGGTAGTGGTCGGAATTGATGTTAGCGCCACGATACCCTAGTAGCACACTTGTTGCCATTCGGTTAAGATAACATAAATATGACTTACTAAGTCATAATCAAGTTACTACAACTAAGTATAATCGTAGTGTGCTACTTGGGTAGGTCCTGTGGTCGATAATGTCGGAGAAGTGCCGTCTGTCAATCAGAACGTGGTCGATTTGAGATTCCGTCTGCTGTGGTGATCTCCAGGTGTACCGATAAGGGAGGCTGTGTTGGAAAAAGGTGCTACGAATGGGCATGTTCTTGGAGGCGGCAAAATCAATGAGTCGTTTTCGTTCGTCAGCTGGTGGGCGCTGAACTTTCCAATCGTCGGTCTGAATTCCTCCTCCTGGCCTACCTGAACGTTAAGGTCTCCTATGATGATCTTGACGTCATGGCTTGGGCAGCGGTTGTACTCACGTTCAAGCTGCGCGTAGAATGCGACCTTGTCATCATCAGTGCTACCGGAGTGAGGGCTGTGCACGTTGATTATGCTGAAGTTGGAGAATCGGCCCTTGATCCTCCACCTGCACATTCTTCCGTCGATCGGCCACCAACCGAGCACGCACCTCTGCGTATCGCCCATCACGATAAAAGCTGTTCCCAGGTCGCGTGTGTTGCCGCAGCTCTGGTAGATAATATGATTGCCACTAAAAGTTCGCACCGTGGATCCTGTCCAACACACCTCCTGCCGTGCTACGATGCCGAACCCGCGGTCCTTCAGTAAGTCGGCGAGTATCCGGCTGCTCCCAATAAAGTTGATAGATCGGCAGTTCCACGTACCGAGTTTCCAATCGTAAGTCCCTTTTGTCCGCTGGGGTTGTTGCCGTTGGTCTCGATTCGTATTATTCTGTTGCTGGTTTTCCGTTGCAATTCTTTATTGCGGCTGGCTCGCAGAGTCGGTCACCAACCTCCTACTTTCCGGAGGACCATAGTGCACAGTTGAGCTTAGAGTCCCTCCCTGGCACATCATTGGGGGACAGACGCTGTTGTGAGCCACTTCTCCTGGAGAACAGACGCTCAGGTTTGCAGAAGCAACCCCCCCCCCCCCTTCCCTGTCAGCCTACGACCAAAGTTCCCACCGAGGTTGGTTACCCGATCTTCCCTAAGGTTGCTCACAGCCCAGCCGGCACCGCGGGGAAGTAGGTATAGGAATTACTGAAGAAGAGGCAAAGGGCCACTAAATAGGGTCTATTTTAAACCTACAGGTACGTGAAGTACCAGTGGTACGCATTTTTCAGTCATTTACCAACCATTTATGGATGCTATGAATTATATAAATCATATGTGTGAATATTTACATTTACTGACAATGTTTATTTGTATGAAGTTGGCCATTCAAAACTACCATTAATTCAAAACTACCATTAATAATAAATATCAGCTTGTAAACTATGAAAAAGGTTACAAAAGTTGAAAAATCTTTCGTTCTTTGTCAATCCATTTGAAATACAAGTATTTCCCAAATAATCAACTGAACTAACCACCGTCTGATCTAGAAAACAATACGTTGTTCATCTATTAAGTCTATCTATAGACTGTTCCAGAAGGTATAAGCACACATTCAAAATAACAAAAAAGTCATGTTTTATTTAGTTCTAATAAATTAATTTGGCAAATCATATTTGTATTTGTATTTTTTATGATATTTTACTCTCGTTTAATCAAAATATTTAATCATAGCCAAGACTCCTAACTTAAGCTCGAACATGACTAATTCTAGAGAAAATCGTCAAAAGGCCGAAAGTAACATTTGTAAACAATGACTTAAAACTTAAATTTCTTGGAAATGCCAGGTTGCTAACAACTACATCCACTACCAACTGGAGGATAATAACTACTTGTATCTATTTCTGATGCTATTTGGTTCGTGGGAGCAAGCAGATCCCAGAAAAATGCGCTAGAAGTCATTGTTTACAAATGTTACTTTCGACCTTTTGACTATTTTGTCTGGAATTAGCTTTTGCACAGTGGTACTTTCCACCATTTTGACCACTTTTGGCCAATCTTTTTTAAATTTTTGGATGTCATCCGCTGATGAATTTTCGAAACTTTGCTTTGGTTAGAGCCCACAAAGTCTCGATTTGCCGTGCCTCCGGGCAGTGGCGGATTCATGTCTATCGGCACGAAACATACATTTTGACTTTTGTACCATTCTAAAGTGTCCTTTGCGCAATGACATGACGCCAAATCAGGCCAAAACACTACTGGACCTTCGTGTTGCCTCATCATCGGCAATAATCGCTTCTGGAGACATTGCTTAACGTATTTCTGAGTGTTCATCGTCTCCGTTGTGATGTACGGACTAGATGTTTTACCACACTCGCATATTGCCTGCCATACCATAACCTTCTTACTAAAAATTGCCTTCTCCGTTTCGGGGATGTCTTTGTCTCCGCTTACAGTATAGAATTGCGGGCCCGTGGTGTCACGGACGCGGCCTGTTTTGTGTTATTTTTGGGTTTTTTCTGCTTCCGGTATGTTTTTAGCTCAAGTCTTTCTTTGGCACACATGACGTTACTCAACGAGGTCCCTAGTTTTTTCGCAACATCCCGAACTGAAGTCGCTGGTTTTCGCTTGTAATCATCCCTGATCTTTTTATCGATATCCGGACTAACAGGACCGGATTTCCGACCACTCTTCGGCGCATCTTCAAACGTACACTGTTTTCAATCTATTTCGAATCGCAGATCGTACCGCTCCGACGCTTACAACCTTTTCCTTGGCCAATTTTCTCAAGGAGAGTCCGCTCACAGTGCACCATTTGTGCACGATACTTTTTCGTTGTTCCGGAGTAAGACCGGGCATTTTAATAGGTAACACAAAACTGAGCATCTTTTTGAGGCTTTGTCATTCAGAAATGTGTAAATAAAAGGACGCAGCCAACACATGTTGAAATATTTCATTATATTCAAAGTGACCGTTAAAATAAGGTGTGCTTATACTTTCTGGAACAGTCGTTATTTATCACTTTCTCCATCATCTAAATATCAGTTTATCTCAAATACAATTGGATTGGTTGTTCCACGACCATTCATCCAATTAACAACTCATTATCAAAAATGGTAAACAATGTCGAAAACGCCACAAGCACCGGCATGCTAGCCAAGTTCAACCGCCACAAATTTCTTTTAATCAAATTTCGAGTTTTTACACCCTCGCGAATACTCCTGCAGGGGATGAGGATGATAAAATTTCCCTCATCAGGCCCCAAGCGAAAAAAATTCTCCGGAAAAGAAGCATTCCAATCCAAGCGAAGCCCGAACCAACAGCCAACGAGCAAGTTTCGAAATTAATAACTTTCAAAGTGCTGCCACCCATCGTCAAACATAGGCAGGCACACGCATGTCCCAGCTGTGTGCATATGTAGGCACCTACCATATATGTTCAATATCATGAAAGTAAAATTTATCTACAAAGTTCAAATTCTTTCTGCTTCATTATCTTTTACTTCTCTGTCACGGGGCGACGATGATGTGCCGCCTGCGCACAGACGGCATGCAACCACTCATCACATTTGCCTCCAGCAGGTCCTACTTTTTTTCTGTTTTCCAATTCATGGGTAGAAAACCGCGAAACCTTATCTTTTAGCAAAATATGCCTGCAGAAGAAGTTAAAAAGTACCGTGTTCGGAAGTGGAGCAGCCGCTTTCTTCGTGTGCCATACACGTACGCGAAAAGTATTTAAAAGCTTGTTAAGATGTTGGAGTACGAGGCTGCTTCATTAGTGAATTAGTTTGAAGGAGTTATGATGAATGGATGTTTATTCGGTATTTTCGGTGTATGTTCCTGCATACGTATATAACAAGAAACATCACTAGCAACAGCAATTAGTAATCAATCAGACCTGGAGCGAAATCTTCTAAACGATTAATCGACGAAATTGATCATCATTGCGAAGAACTTATAAATAGTCTGCATGATCTGAAACAGAAGTCATTAACTTAGAAAATATATTCTTAATGCATGTATTCTTTTACAAAATTACCTCCACGAAAGTCTCAATATTTAGAGGTGCCAGACCTCCGACCGTCAGATTTGAAGGATTCTGGCAATGATGGAGCATGAATCCCACCATCCTAAGTTGGGCGTTTTCCAGCAAGTACCATTTGGTACTGTTTATCGCCATAATGACTTCATCGTTCTGAAATGAATCAAGCCACTTTAGCACCTAAATCTTGCAGCACGTTCACATTTTTTAATCACTTTTACACTGAAGATGGTTCCGAGCAAGCAAAACGTTAGCAGCTGAAAAATGGCTCCGAAGATAAATCCATATCCCGGCAGATAGTTAGTCGTGTAGCAGAGAAACAGCGAAATACTCAAACAAGCCACAGATGATGCGACTTGCATAAAATTTATTGCAACGTATCGCTTATCGAGATCGGACTCGTAGCTGCAAAATCGTGGGTTTAGTTCGGTTGAATAATTCACATTTTCCTAACATACATTCTCACCTAACTATTCCGTAGTGATCAATGAGAAGTTCTCGAACGTGGTTTCTGATTCTGGCTTGATCAGGTTTCTCCAACTCCAACAGCCGATCCAACTCCTTCAGTTTATTTTTGTACACATCAACCAAGCCAGCCAGGTTGGAAACAAAAATCATCATTGTTGTATCAAATGCGGAGATTCCTGTCAGCGCAATTGCTAGAAGAAACATCTGATAAGACACAGTCAGTAAGTAACCCCACTGTGACTCGGCATCTATTCCTGGAATTAGCACATTCAGAGCGAAAGTTCGCTCACCGTACATGACATAAAAGTAAACTGGATAAACTCCATATCCGGCAATGGCTACAATGTACGCTGCTATAAGGACTTTTGCAGCTAAATGCATTTTAATCATCAATCCAACCAGTGCTTCGTTGTCTTCCTTACGGTTGACGTAACGTTCATGGAAAGCATCTAAAAACTTCACTCGCCCATGAAAAAACTCCTTTTGAACAACTGCAGTATACAACTTCAGGCAACCCTGCCAAGCGATTCCGGCAGGAGAAAGTGCCTGAAGCACTAAATAGATGTCCGGATAATAAAACCACGCACTGTACACGCTGGTGAAAATATAACTTGTACAACCGATGAAAGTCATAAATGTCCGCCAGTTCGGTTTGTAGTCATCCTTTAGCAGATCCACTCCGCAAAAATTTGCCATCCGACGAGCTACTATTACAATGGCCCTGTAAGCTTCAAGAGATGTTTTGTACTTCATTGATAATTAATAATGCTTGCCAGTTGCAGGTGATGAAGAGGTGTTCCACTTTAACAACCTCGCCGCCTTATGGAAGGACAATCATTAAGGATCCGTACTCGGAGCACACTTTTTGTCTGTTTCCGGTGAAGTATCATTGGCAAACAGCGAAAAACGATATAACAACAGATAATTAGCATCTAGCATAATTCATTGTAGCAACAGGAAGTGAACAGTGAGCCAGATCGTTAATTTCGATGGACAAATAAGCAAATCCGCGCGATGACATCCTAGTGCTTTGGAATAGCTATTAAGATGGGTTCGTGGCCCACTATGTGACTGAAAAATTCAGTTCAGTAAATACATATTTAATAAGTTCTGATGTGAATCTTTTAGATTATGCATTTAGAAAACTTCGTTTTTCAGTAAATTCGGCCATGAGTTGCTGATGACATTCAAGCTCTCCGAGATATATAATGCCAAATGATATTTAATTTAATCAATTCTAGCTGTCGTCTGAAATAATTACACAGAAAATTTTCTTGAACATAAAATTTTTCCCTGACACTCTAACCTAACCTCAAAAAATTTCCGAAAAAGAAAGTTTTCTGCACTGCTGGCCATAAAAGGTGGTATATATATTCTACATTTTCAATTGTTAAAATCTCACAAAAGCGCAAGTTGGCCAAAGATCAGAAAACGCCTGTTAAGGAAACATATTCGTCTAGTGTGTAAGACATCGTGGCTGGCACACTGTTCTCAGCGACTTACCCTTGATTGGCCCCTGCTGTACACAGAAATTGCCTCTATTTTATTCATTCCATGGCTGCACTTCGTCAGTTTCGTAATTGTAATGTTTTCCGTCACTTTTCAGCTGTTATAGAATATTCTTCTGAATTAATGTTTTAAAACAAATCGTAACATTTGTTTAGAAAGTTTTGCTGTTGGAAAGTATCTTTGCAATTCGGATCAAATATGAAATCCATTAAAGTTACATTAGCTGTTATATATGCATATGAGTTTTTTAAATTCAAACAACTGTTTCCAATGCAAAATTCAATAGATGACATATTTCAGCGATATATCGAATTATTTGTTAAAAACTGGGTAGCCTTCCCTATGGAGGGTCCGGCAATTGAACTGCTACATTACTTCAACCGTCATTATTACTTTGCACATGAAACTGTATTGGACGACCCCTCGTTGCTTTGTTTACATCGTATCTTGGCTGTCAGTGGATGATTATTTTACTTTTCTAATCGAGTGCATTTCGAAAAAAATGGATTGCCTCGTTGCCTTGTTCCGAGCTGGAAAACGGCAGAAGGACATATTTCGTGAGTTATCCAATTTACACGTGTGCAGTCAAAAGATACCTGGAAACCGGAAGAACACCTGCCATGGGGAAGACTGTCAAGAGGCGCCTTTAGGGAAATCCTCGACGTAGTTCCACTAAAATGGCGGAGGATCGAATCGAAGTCTCCGTCGGATTCTGGAAAATAAACTTCAGACCAAACCCTAGAACATCCAGAAGGTTCAAGACCTCTTGGTAAGACGGAAAAAAAGAAAGGGTAAAAAGAGTGAAGGCGCTGCTGAAAAGGGGCAACGGAAGGAAGGATGGAGGATATCGTGTTAACCGATGACCAACTCGTCGGTTCTCCCTTAGCTCAGTCGGTAAAAGCGCGGCTACAAAGCAACACCATGCTGGAAGTGGCTGGGTTCGATTCCCGGTCTGGTGTAGGCATTTTTCGTTAAGGAAAATTTCTCGACTTCCTGGGAATACAGGGCATTGTACTTGCCAAACAATTATATTAATGCAAAAAATTGTACCTTAATCGAAAGCTCTTAGTTATTAATAACTGTGGAAGCGCATTTAGGACACTAAGTTGAGTGCAAGCAATAAGCTTGAAACGCAATGAAAGAAAACGAGAAATCTTCACCATACAGCAGTTCGGGAATAAGCAGAACGACAGAGTTTGGTTGGCAGAATTATAACGATCCTATGGGACGTCTTTACGGCCACCAGGTGACAGAAACCAGCATCGGTGATGGTTTGGGCCGGAATTACCCCTGATGACTGGACTCCGCAGGTTTTTGTCCCTGGAGGAGTGAGGAACAACTAAAATACATATAAGCTCTAGTTCTACAAAACGTCGTCAAACCACGGACACGTCTTCATTATGGTTCACGAGACGAACCAGCCACCGACTGAAAGTCTCTTTAATAAAAACATCTAATATCTAATCTCATTATGGTTCAAGGGGCTGAGTTCTACAACAGGACTTGGTGCCGCTCACTAAGCGAAGAAGGCCCAACCAACTCTGGATTGCGGAACATTTTCCATGGTTCATTTCAAGTTCGGAGTGGCCGGCGAGTTGCCGGACCTGAACCCAATGGACTTCACTGTCTGGAGCATGTTGGAGGGCAAAGCCTGCTCTGAAAAAAACATGAAGGGGTTAAAGTTCTGAACTGACATCTGGCGGCAACCTGAGATAAAATTCCAAAAGAGCACTTGCTGGCCTTATACGGTGTGTTCTACGATCGTCAGCGGCGAGTGGTTAAGCTCAAGGGCGCTCAAGTTGAACTTGACCAGCCAATTTTCAAAAAGTGATTTGGTGCAAGTGAAGATGAATGACTTTGAAACAAAATGTTTTTGTTTTGATCATTTTTTTTTAAGTAGCACTTCAATTGCCGGAATCTGTACACTAAACTAGGCCTAACGTGGCCGGACTTGTCTAAATAAATTTAAACAGTATTTGTAATTTAGGATGACGAATGGAATTTGGAGCAACGAACTATTCACATCAGTGTATTTGTTCATTCCATTTTAGTCAGCTTTGGAGAGTGGAAGAGAGTTAAATTTTATTTCCTCTAAGATATAATACGTTATAAATTGTGTAAAAATGTAATCTGGATTAAAGACTAAAAGAGACAGCCCATTTAGGTTGCACGGACTGATTACAAAGAACTAAGTCGTAATCTGTAATGAATGTTATAATCATTTGTTTCAATATTTCTTGACGGTCGATAATGTCATATTTTCAAAAGTTGTAATCAGATAACTGAAATTAATTATGTCCTATTTAAGTACTGTTCATTTCATAAAGAGAACACTTTTGTCACGCGGTAAGAAGCAGAAGCTTTTTTCAATTTCGATGTAATTTGCTTCATCGTGTAGTTCAATAAACTGATAACTTAAATTGTTTATCTGAGTCAAAACATTTTTAGTTAAGCATAATTGATAAGGCCTTCAATGTTTTGATAATTCAAAAGTACTACAAGGAACTGTCTTGTAGACATGTTGCTCAAATTAAAATAAATAGAAGGCTGTTGTGCACAAAATCATCAAAGTTTGGAGACCATACTGTTGACGATCTGCCAAGATCCCGAACCAGAAGCTGCTCTGTCAATCCATAAAAGGATCATAAAAGGAGAATAATGTGTTGGACTGCATTTATCCGAAAAATCGAGCTCAGTCCAACAGGTTGCCAAGAAACTGGGAATATCCGTTGGATTTGTTCAAAGCGTCAAAAAGAGAAATAACATCAGGACATACAAGAAGCAAAAAATGCCAATCCGGAGCGCGGAACTGCTGGAACGAGCCAAAGAGCGATGCCTGAAGCTTAATAAAATGTTGAAAAAGCATCCCAACTACGCTACAGGGGCCGCAGTTTTATAATACGGTTGTTGGGAAAAACGTACTTGATGACAGAAGAACGATCGGAATGGGAAATGTCGGCAAAAAAGTTCTTGTGTGGCAGGCTATTTGCTCATGTGCCTTTTTTCGCCACTGAGACCATCAACAGAGAAGGTTATCGAAAAGATTGTATAAAAAAGCGTCTTGTTCCTTTTTATCGTAAGCAAAACGTCCTCCCCTGTTCCGACTTGATCTTGCATCCGCTCACTACGCCTCTGCTAAGCTGGATCTGATAAAGGAGCACGGTATCAATTTTGTGCTAAAAGAGGATAATCCACCAAATTGTCCTGAATTGCGCCAAATCGAACGCTACTGGGCAATTATCAAGCGGCACCTCCGAGGGGATGACAGAGATGCACAATCTGTCTATGAGTTAAAAAAGGAGTTCATCGGCTAGCTGAAAGGTATCACAGAGAACTGTTGAAAGGCTCGTCAAAAAGTGAAGGAGTCCGATGACGAGTGAAAATAAAAATTAAACACTTGACGGTGGTATTCCAACATGAGGCAATAGGGGTCCGACATATTATGGTATCGACTCGCCCATATTTGTAATGATTGAACAAAGACCCTACGGTTGTTTCGACAGTCGAGGCACCTAAAAATACAACAATAAAGTTGTTGCGCGATATATGTGTGCTTGAACACACTTGCATGGTCTCAATTATACCATTAAGCGCTTTGTGAATCAAGATTGGCAAAATTGCCTTTTCGGAATCGTAAAGATTTCTCAAGAAATGGTTGCAAAAACTGCAATTTTTGAGTGTAAGCGCATTTTTAGGAAAATTATATTTTTTCCGTAATACAGTTTTTTTTTTTAGTTGTACCCCAGTATAGAAAACAAGTACGTATTCCTTTTTGTCGTAATTGCTTTTATTCTCTAGCAAAGCACATTTCGATCTTTTTTCCTTTTTAGGAGAAGAAGCAGATCAACCACAATAAGGTACTGCTCCAACGAACTGATGAAACGATCCTAATCTTGCTAGTTCATCGCTTCTCTCATTTCCATCATTTCCACAATGGCAAGGAGCCCAGTACAAATTGATTTGATTACGACAAGACAACTTTTGGAGTGACGGAACATATTCCTAAACATACTTGGAAGTGCATTTGGCTGACTTTAAAGCATTTAGAACTGCTTAACTTTCTCACATTATGCATAGATTTGGCATAGAACAATCGAGTACTTATTAGTACACGACACTGAAGAAGTCTGCACATTGTAGACTAAATACGCGTACCTGTGAAGATTAGCAATAAAGGTAATTGGAATTAAATGGAAATTATAAATCTTTCTTCTTATTTTCTAGTTACAGATATTCCACTAAACAGCTCACATATTCCAGGATAGACTCGACATTTCAACGGTGCCAGTGAAGCCAAACCATAAGACGGACCCTGAAAACCTTATCACTCGTGTGTCTGTCCTTGCTCTTTGAGTCTCCCTCGAAGACAATGTTAAATAGTAAACCAGTTTTCTAGAAGAAAAAAAAAGCTGAACAACTTCTCCAAAAGCTCGGAAAGTCCTACGTCATACTATTTATTTTGATTCGTTCGCTCCGTGATTGTTCATTGTATGCGCTATAAAACTTAATTTTTCAACCGATTGGAGTCTACCGATGATGAAAAATTGGCTCTAGACCGCTTATCGATTGTCAAGTCCCAGCGTTTGAAAGTTTGTGTGGCAAAAATTCAATTACTTCAGTTAAATTCACTGTGAATGATCTATCTTATCGGGAGGAAATGCTTCTGCTCAATAAATGGCATTGTATCATGATAATTTCCGCAATTCAGCATTTATAATAAACGTTTGAACCTATGCTCGCCAATGAAAAGTTCAATAGTATAACGTCATCACTCGTCGGCTCAGCAATGTTTACATTATTTCTGCTTGCAATACAAACAAGCAGTGCCTTGCCCCAGACCTTATATAGACGTCATTGATTGTACGATAGTTGCATCAGTTCAGCTTGTCACCGTTACTTAAGATGGGACACACAATAGCTTCCATCCAATCCTCCGGTAAATACTCTTCCCCTCAAATATTGGTCATCGCCCATAGCAGCCCCTAGCCAGTATTTAACCACCGCATTTTAATAGCTCACTTGGGCTTCCAGCGGCTTCGTTATGTTTTAAACTACAAATTTCCGGAAGGGTTTGGGTTAGAATCCTGTCATCTTCTATGCGTGTTCCTATATTTATAATCGTGCCATCTTCATTTACTGTAATATCGTTGATCAGGTGCTCGTTAAAGATAACCTTCCAAGTCTCGGCACGTACACGGAGACAAATCCGTTTCTGTTTTTATGAATAATAAATCATTAAACTAGCTCTCATCTTATTTTATGAATTCATGTTTCTTATTCATGCTTTCAAGAATAAAATGACCGATGCGAGTCATGAACTTTGGAAGAATTTTTTCGCCTCTAATCTAAAGTTGTATAATCATCTTCATAAATCAAGGATTATTTCGAGAATAACAATTTCGAGAATAACAACAGGTCATATCACCGCTCTTCACATCCACACTAGGTTCGAATCCCGACGTTGGATTTTTTTTGTTTACATTTAAAGGAATCGATAAAGTAGATTTGCCAGGTTCATCAATAATGTTTTCAGTATCAGGAATTCAGCTCATGGTTTTATCCCGATCAAATCATGATTTTATTGCGGTGGAAAAATAGTTCATGATATCAGGAATATTGCTCATGGTGTATATTCATAACACAATAACACAACATATGCATGAAATCATGACCTGTTTTTCTCATTTGGAAGAACACATTATTTCCCGTGTATCGGCTTGAGGCATGAACCTTTGCGTAAAATGTTCAACTTCTCGTATTTAGGATACGCACGATGCACTTCTTCCATTGTTTCGCGACCACGTTGATGCTTTATCCTTTGAATTACATATTTTAGCCTGTTCCGTTCCAGTCTGTGCCGTTTCACATTCGTTCTTTTACGATATTGCAGCATTCTCGCTCGAGCGGCATTCCTCTCCTCTACTTACGTTGATATTATCGAAGAAGAATTTACCGTCCATCGGAACATGGTCCGAACTGGTTGGCTTGGTGGTCAGGTTGTAGGTCTTGCACTACTGAGCAACTTTGCCGAAGACACCAAACCCCTAGGAGGTCACCACGCAGAGTTATTTATTTTGTCCATTGAAATTAACGAACTGGACCACTGTGCAGTGGCTTTGTCAGAGCTCCCTAATGATGTGTGCCTTTATATCATAAAAATAACTTTCATTTTTCCCATTCACAACTGATTCCAATTGATAAACATGTTACTTTAAGCTGATGTACACTCTGAAGGATATTTTAAAAAATGGCATGAACATGATTGAACAGAGTTTCAAGTTTCATTTTTTTTTATTGACGCTATAAATTGTCCATAATAGAGTCAGACAAATATTAATGGTAAGAACATGCATCGTCGTCCATTTTTACAACAACTAGGGATGATAAAGTTGTCATCACTCACCATCGCTTAAGACGAAACGCACACCGTGTTATTTATCCAACCCATTTTTTTTCTCTGTATTTTGAAAATATTAATTTCATATTGCTTTTCGATTGAAAGAATAGCCAAGCTGGTAAGATTTTCTTAGCCTATTCTGGAACGAGGGAATTTTTGAATACTTCCATCTTGGCACAGCTACGTCATACGGAGCCATCAAAAGGTGCAAACAGAGGTCGTCGTTTTTGGAGCCTCATAATCATCACAGAAATTCAAAAGCACTATTTTCGTTTGAAATCAAGTTACTGAGATTGAGAAATTAGTTAGTGAAAAATTGTGAAAACATTTTCATTAGCATTTTTAATTTTATTGTGGTTGGGAAGGTTTAACCTTGTGGTTGAAATGGCATAAAATTTCTACCGTCGCACAGTGGGCAAGAACAGATGAAAACTAGGATAAAATCTGTAACTTTTGTCGCGTGTAAAGGGTGTCCACGATGAAATTGCCACACACAAAATTGATTCGCAAAATTCGAGTTTTCATCCGATTGCCATCAAATTTTCAGGGATTGAGAAATAACTATTAAACTTCATTTTACCATTTTACTCGTATTTTATTTACAGTCCATACGCAAATGCCCGCACCTTGGCCTTAACCCTGGCCATAAGATTCTGCACAACCTGTCAATCAACCGTTTTTTGCATGTAAACCCATACTTTCTTCAGTTCCTCGACTGTCTTCACTACCTTAGGTCGTTTAAGAAGGTGCTGCTTCATAATCGCCCAGTACTTCTCGATGGGGCGGAGCTCCGGAGTGTTGGGAGGGTTGAACATTTTCGGCACAAAATTGACCATATTGTCCGCATACCACTTCAGCACGTCCTTGGAGTAGTGGCATGAGGCCAAATCCGGCCAGAAGATTGTGGGGACGTTGTGAGCCTTCAGGAGAGGAAGCAGCCGCTTCTGGAGGCACTCTTTTATGTACACCTGTCCGTTCATCGTGTCCTGGGTCACGAAAGGTGCACTCCGCTTCCCGCACGTGCAGATGGCTTGCCAAACCAGGAATTTCTTCGCAAATTTGGACATCTTCTGAATGCGGACATGCGTTCCGGAACGCTGAACTTATCCTTGGCCGTGAAAAACAGGTTGCCGGGGATCTGTTTGAAGTCGGCCTTCACATATGTTTCGTCGTCCATGATGCAGCATTCAACTTTCGTCAGCATGTTGAGGTACAACTTCCTGGCACGGGTTTTGGCGGACTTGTTCTGCTTCTCGTCGCGATTAGGGGCCTTTTGTACCTTAAACGTTCGAAGCCCAGCCTCAATTTTGGCCTTCTGGACAAAACTTCGGCCTAGGTGCAGCTTCTTAGCCACATCCCGAACGGAGGCGTTCGGATTTCGGTTGAAGGCCCCAACTACGCGGTTGTGATTTTTGGTGTTGTACGGAATACTTTTTCCTTCACTTCTGGGCTTCCGATCGGTGGTCAACCGTTCCTCGAACCGCTTAATCACTCGCGACACCGTGAAATTCGCGATTCTCAACGTTTTAGCGATGGAACGATGCGAGAGATCCTTGTTCTCGTGATGAATGCGCAAGATTTTATCACGCACGAGCTGTTCTTTCGACTCCATTTCCGCGAGTTTTGATCACAGGACTTTAAAACTTGCAGGATGTAAATAATGCACTATGAACTAAATCCACCCAAATTTTCATTAAATTCTAACCAACGGTTAAAAAGTTAGAGCAATTTCATAGTGTGGCAATTTCATCGTGGACACCCTTTAAGCAAGGCTTGTAAACAAGGCTATTTCCGCTTAGAAATTGTCTGGGAAATAAAATGGAATTGGTTTCAGTCACCACACGGATATGGTTGTGGAGTGATATAGCTTATTTTACCCCACTTCCCCTTATATTCAAAAATAATTTATAGACATATTTACACAGAGAAGCTAAATATCAACAGAATAGTGCTAATCATATGCGAAATTTCCTGTAAAATCGAATGAAAGCTGTTTCAGCTGGTTTTACCCCACTTCCCTTGTATTCCTGGATAGTTTATAGATATCTTTGCTTGAAGTGGCTAAAGATCAACCAAATAGAGCTAGTCCTATATGAAATTTCCTGAAGAATCGAATAAAGGTTGCTTCAAACAATCACAGAACCGCGCGTTGGTTGAAACAAACGCTATTTGATTTTTCAGGAAATTAATCCTATTTTGTTGATCTTGAGCGAGTTCGAGCAAAGTTATCTATAAATTATTCAATAATATAAAGGAAGGTGGGGTACAATCAACCATATCTTTGATTAAAAAGCCGTGCAGTAGATGAAACAACTTCTATTTAATTTTTTAGAAAATTTTACATAGAATGAGCCTTATTTGATTGGTCTTGGGCCACTCCGAGCAAAGATATCTATAAACTATAAACCAGTCATTTATTCGTTCACAGAGCCGTGCGGTGTTTGAAACCGACTCTTCAGGAAATTTAACATGGGTCTAGCACTATTTTGTTGATCTTGAGGGTCTCCGTGCAAAGATGTCTATAAATTATTCAAGAATATAATGGGAAGAGGGGTAAAATAAGCTCTTTAACTCCTCTGGCCTTGAAATGGCCTTGTTTACAAGTCGCGCTTAAAAGCGACAAAAGTTAAAGAGTTTTTCCTTAGTTTTCCTCTGTTCTTGCCCACTGTGCATCATTTTGATGTAAAGATAAACCTCTACGAAAAAACAACAAGGAACATACCTTATTTTTTTTATATCATGCATAAACGTTTCCACAGATTTAGTTTTTCAGTTGTAGTTGTAGTGTATTCTTAAGTTGTCGTCAGGTAATAACTTTTTTTTATCTAGTTCATTTATTTAGGAGGCTCTATCGCGGAGCTTTACGGAGCCGATAAATAATTGTTTTTCGATGAGTTTATACTGCTTTTAGTAAGATCGTTTAGTTTGGACAATAGAACATGGATAGAAAATTCAGTAGTCTCATCAGAGTGTTGTCACTAGCACTAAATCGTTGTGTGACATGATCAGGGCTCCGTTTTGTGTTCGACTGGTTGTTCGTAATAACTCATTAATCTATTTTTACAAACTTGCACCTCTTGCACAGGCTCTTGACTCTACTTATATAAAACTAAACATTGTATTATCTGCCTTAACTAAAGCTCATAAAAAGAACGCTAGATTTGGCTGAAAATAATGAGGTATTTCATGTACATTAATGCCAAATTAGCGCCTGAATCTAGCCTATTGTATGAAAGTTTGCAAACATTGTTGTATGGCGCATGAAAGATTCCAATCAATTTCCTTGTTTACGCCTCCTTTAGCTTGGAATTCAACGAGGTGAAATTTTACACACTTCTTAAAATTAATTATTTTTTTATGTATCAACCCTCGACTCCACCCCAGAATCGATATCAAATCTCATCTAGATTACTCTAAAATTTTACCAAACTCTCAAACTCCTACTACATTCCCCAACCAGTTCGAAGAAGTTATGTGGATTTCTGTTCAATATCATGCACATAAAAGAAGCGTCACAAATCATAATAATTACCATTATAAATCTTGTAAAGCTCTGGGACACTCCATACATTGTCGATAATGTTGTATGCAAAAGCTCGTCTTTGTTACAACTGTTTCATGCAAGTTGCTGATTCGTGTGGAATGAAATACAATTATACATGCTCTGATATTAACACATAAATGTGAATTCAAATTTATCCTAACAATAACATACATATCCATTCAATCCAAATGCTTTTCATACAAAACAATTGCCTAATGGTGATGCTGACAAAAACGCATCTTTCCTCTTCGTACCTCCCTGTGCTCGGCCCTTTCAAAGCATGACATTTCTCTTTCTTCATTCAACAATTTATCACTTAATCATCTTCCATCGCACGCATGCAGAAGCATATTAGTGCTCACTTTTTTTACAGTGAAATTGCCTTAGAGGAGTATATTTCTCACCCAATGAACCATTGACTTCCAAAGTGACTATCTAAACCACCAGGCACGTAACTCACAAGACTGAGAGCACCGAGGACAGAAGGCCACCATCTAGGCTTCCCCATCGCAGTGGCCGTCTTTCGTAATTACTGTGCGTACGCCCTGTACTGTGCGCTTAAGGACCGGAAAAGCAAGTCAAGCATCTTCCATATACCTTCCCTCGCCGTCGAGCACCGCCCCACCAGCGCTGCGAACATTGTTCGTCTTAATTAATTTACTTAATTTCCATAGGAATGCGATAAATAATATCTCTGCCACTTGCTGCCATTGCGCATCGGATGGTTTCCATTCACTCTCTTGAGGAGGAAGTTCAGATCTTTGTCTGCCGGAAGCACACTCACACCTATGCTATGCTGTTCGGCTCAGCATAACGAGCAAGTCTATGGATACAATGCGAAAAAGTTTCCGCGATTCTTCTTGTTTTTTTTTCTAATCCCATAATTTTACTTTGTCTCATTTTTGCTTGCTCCCACCGAGAGCTGAGCTGGCTATTGTGAACGGCAACAGTTTTCCGCCCCAGCTCCGTCGCGCCGCGCTCTCCACCGTATGTGGTGTGGAACAAATGAATTGCAAAAACAAGAAAAGTTTCAAGACAGGGAGAAAGTTGGAAAATTATGAATGTGTTTTCAATGCCAACGACGTGGAAAAGCACCATTATGAGGTGAAAACATCTTAGTCTGGTGCAGTACGGTCGTACTGTCTTCAGTATTGTCGGACTTTTCCAGGCACGAATTAATTAGCAATATACTAATCGAGTGGATAACAAAATTCCTGGATCTTCATGTGATGTAGATTACTATAGAACCTTTGCTAATTGATGAAGATAAAAACAAATACCTAAAAATAACATATTCAAAACGACGTACCGTTATGTCGGGTTTAATTGATCATATTTTTGTAATCAAATTCAATTTTTTTAAACTTGTACGGCAAACAACCTCATCAAACCACGTACTCAAATTTCGTTTTAAAGTTAATTTTGAAGTAATGAATCCAATTAGATATCCTAAATTTAGGTTTTTTTCCGAAGTGACAACTAGTCATCCACCTAAAATCAGGCTTGTATACACTTAACATCTGTTTCTAACTAGATTTAAGGTTTTCGAGGTCAACAATGTCTTCGAAATAGTTTTAAAAATGGCATTTTTTCTCATCAAACTATTGAGTTTATATTCTTACTAGTAAGTATATAACTTTGAAAACGATGAGATGTCTATAACGCTTTTAAAAAATACATGATAGAACATGAACTAGGAAACATAAATCGTATATTTTTCAAAACTGTGGATATTTGTCATAGTGTAGGCTTTGAAAACAATTGCATTGTTCTCTGCTTCAGAGAATTCAACTACTTGAGAGCATATAGCATAAGAGGAACCAATTGAGGAATTCAAAACTTTTTTGTTAGTAGCCGATTTTTCATTGTTTTTCTATGACAATACATAACCTAATTCTACGTTTAGTAGGACTTAGACCGTTTACTTGAGGTTTACCTGAGGTTGAAGGGGGTGACATTTTGTTATCGAAGTGAATGAAGAAAAAAAAATTCTGTAGTCTTATCGGTCCTTGTGCGATATAGTCCAGGCTCCGTTTTTCTGTTCGGCAAAGTGTGGTGACTATCGAGCGACGATGAGATTTCTTAAGGTATTGGAACACAACAGAATTCAAAGCCTGTAAATTTGTGAAAATGTTAAACCATTTTCAGCATAAATCTTAGTCAGCAAATTGACGATATCAAAGATAAATATTAGTTTTCATCGCATAGACTGTCGCAAACATTTATTTATACATTTACTCACCAATTTATGTTCTTTCTATGCAGCCCACAAATTATTTGAAATATTATTTCAGATCAATACGATATGCACGATAGCAAAATATTGCTCAATAAAGCATCGACACAACCGTCTACAGCCGATGCCCGACGCAAGCTCTTTGTTTGTCGTAAACTTTCAATTTGTACAACTACATTCTAAAACTATTTTACAACTGAAACTCATATTAACAACAAGCCAGTTGAACGTCCTAAAGAGCAATCTACAGTTCAAATTACGATCGAAGTATTTGGTGAAATTAGCGTCCCTAGAAGCATTGCGTGCCTTCTGGCAACTTTACGCTTCTATTGATTTCTAAGCTCACCTTTTTCACACCAACCGGTTCTATAATCCAGTTACCCAATGTTTTCATAATCTAAAATCCGCTCAACCAATTGCAATGTTTTATGATATAGGGGGAGGAAATTATAATTTATGTATTTATATATATAAATAAATATATATATATATATATATATATATATATATATATATATATATATATATATATATATATAACATATATATTTATATATATATATATATATATATATATATATATATATATATATATATATATATATATAAATATATATATATATATATATATATATATATATATATATATATATATATATATATATATATATATATATCATTTATATATATAAAAATGGATTTCTGTCTGTCAGTCTGTCTGTCTGTCTGTCTGTCTGTCTGACCCTAATAGACTCGAAAACTACTGAACCGATCAGCGTGAAATTTTGTATGCAGGGATCTTTGGGGCCGAGAAAGGTTCTTATGATGGTTTGAGACCCCTCCCGTCACTGGAAAGGGGGGCTCCCATACAAATGAAACACTCATTTCTACATAACTCAAGAACTAATCAAGCAAAAGAAACCAAATTTAGCATGTGTGAGTTTTTGAAGGTAAATAAGGTTTTTATGGTAGATTGAGAACCCTACCCGTCCTAAAAGGGGGGGGCTCTCATACATATATAACATAACATTCTGCATAACTCGGGAACTGTTCAAGCAAACGGAATGAAATTTAGTATGCGGTGGTTTTTGAGAACAAAAATTGGTTCTATGTTGATTTGAGACCCCTCCTCTTTCTGAAAGGAGGGGATCCCATACAAATGAAACGCAAATCCTAGCATAACTAGAGAACTAATCAGGGAAATGGAACCAAATTGGGCATGTGGAAGTTTTTGAAGGAGAGAAATGTTTCTATGGTGTTTTGAGGCTCTTTCGCCATATGAAGAGGGAAGGGGGTGGGTTTCTCATACAAAAGAAACACAAATTTCTGCATTACTCGGGAACTAATCAAGCAAATGGAAACAAATTTGGAATGGACGAGTTTTTGGCATTAAATTGTTTTATGGTGGTTCAAAGCCCTCTAAAAAGGGGGGCTCTCATACAAATGAAACACAAATTTCATCCAAACATGAGAACTATGCGTACTGCTTTGCAAATTTGTATGCAGGGGTTTTTGGGTCTGGAATAGGATCTTATGATAGCTCGACAAGCCTTCCGCCTTTAAAAAGGGGGGCTCCCATGCAAATGAAAAACTATTTTCTGCATAACTCAAGAACTAATCAAACAAATGGAACCAAATATGGCATGTGGAGGTTTTCGTAGGCAAGAAATGTTTCTACGGTGATTTGAGACCCCCTCCTATTTGGAAGAAAGGGCTCTCATAGAAATGAAACACGAATTTGAGCCAAACATGAGAATTATCCCAACAGGTATGACTATTTTTATGCAGGGATTTTTGGAGTCGGGGAAAGTTCTTATGATGGTTCGAGACCCCTCATGGACATGAACAGTAAACAATACACATCAGAATTCCCGTCTGGTGCTTTGTTGAAAATAGGTATAAAAAACTCACCGTAAGCAATTTGACCATCGCTGATCTCGATCTGACGATTTCCATCAAGGAAGGCATAATTGTCAAGACTTGGGTCAGATAACCACTAATCCGTCATGCAGCCTGCAGTTCGTCTGGCGCCATGTATTCCTCCCTTACCCTTTGCGTTTGAATGAATGTTTGTAATATACGTAACAGAGTATGACATATGTATTAACAAAATATATCTGACATCCATTGGTTTGTTATTGGAAAAGCTGAGAAACAGAGTAGGTCAGTCCAATCCACAAAGATAAAATTTCAAAAAAAAAATGCTGGAGAGTGTGAACTTTTTGGCGTAACTTACCTGTAACTAAAAATGCGATGAGAGATTAGTAATTTACATTAAATACCAACTAACTTTATTGCCCATTTTTTTCTTCAGTGTCGTGTGCCAGTCGAGTATTAGTTCACGACACTGAACAAGTCTGCACATTGTAGACACATGTTTTATTACCATGCTTTGAATTAAAGAGAAGCTCTCACCTCATCTTCTACACAGCTCTTTGGTGAAGTGTTAGGAATTGCCCTTTTGAACTGTTAGTAAGTTCTATCTGGAACTGTAGGGGAAATTTCTTCAAAACTTTGAAACGTTCTTTCAAGCGTTCTCTCCAAACCTTATTGAAAATTTTCAGTCCATTTCTTGAAAGTTTCTTCTTGCTCATTTAAGAAGTCCTCTTCTGAACTTTAGGGAAGTTTTCTACTGAAATGCGGGAAAGTTTCCACCTGCAATTCGGAGAAGTTTGTTCCTAAATTTCTGAGAAACCTTTGAACTACTAGGAAGAACCCTCTATTCTCCTAAAAAGTAACTTCCTGTTCTTCTGAGAAGTATCTACCTGAACTTCCCGATCTTCAAGAAAACCACATTCCGAAATTCTGGAATGTTCGATTATGAACTTCAAGAAAGCTATCTAGGTTGTGACAAATAATCTTTTGAGAAGTTTCCTTTGAAACTTCTGGGAAATCATCTCCTGAAAAGTTCTTTCCTGACATTTTTGAGAAATTCCTGTTAGAACTTCTAGGTAGTGCCTTCTTTTGTAACTTTTTTTCCTGAAATTCGGTTAAATTATTCCCCGAGCTTAGCTTATTCTTATTCTAAGTTTAGAAACTTCTGAAAGTCCAATACTGAATACCGAGGAAAAATTTACAGAATCTTTGGAAAACCTCTTACTTAAAATTCTACGACAGTTCTCTTAATTTTGTTGGAAGCTTCATCCTTATCTTCTGAGAAGTCCTGAATTTTGGGAAATTTTCTCCTGAACTTCTGGGAAAGTTGATCCTGAATTTCTGAGAAATTTTTGCTCAAACTACTAGGAAGCACTTTTTTTACTTCTGGAAAGTTTCTTTAAGTTCTTTGGAGAGGTTTCTTACTAAACTTCGAGAAAGCATCTCTCTGAAATTCTTAAATGTTTTCTTTTGTTCTTCGATAAAGCTCTCTAGTACTTCTGGGAAGGTCCAGCTAAACTTTTGGATAGTATTTGAATTTTCCTCGTAGGCTGAAAGCCACAATAATAAAGAAATAAAAAAAAAAAAAAAATTTCCTCGTATGTGCCCTAAATTCTGGGTAATTTCTTTCTATAATTTTTGAAATCTATGACTAATTCCATTACCCATAATCGGAGGGTAAATTTCTTAATCTCAAGTTCAAATGCACTGAAACGATGCGGTTTGAAGTACTTTAGAAAAAACGTCAGAGTTTAGAGATTAATTTCAAAAGCTCATCACTTTTTCTGTTGTTCTGAGCCTCCGTGCGGCCACCGAACGGGCTTGAAAGTCAATGATGGGATCACAAAAGTAAAACTATTCAAGCGAGAAAATAACATTTACTCTTCCAATCCAAATCGGACCTGCATTGGTGGACCTGATGCAGTTCTTGATCAATTTCCTACCACCTCAGCTTAACATTAGTTTAGCTGGTTCCACTCCGCAAAAGCCTCTGAAGATGTCGACATTGATTTCTATCAGTTCTATGAACCATTCGAACTGATGATAATTTGTTTTGTTTTTAACAGGATTACACAATTCTAGGGGTTTTTTTTTTCATTAGGGCGAATCTACAATTGAGAGATTCTCTCTGGGCTCGCTCTCTTTCATTCATAAACCAATCACCGTTACGTTTTCATTCTACTATTTGTAGAGTATGCTAGCCAGCACTGTTGTGTTTCGATCTGTACTAAAGAATCCCTCGAAAGTTTAGTAATGGCGCTGTAATGAATGAAAGAGAGCGAGCCCGGAGAGAATCTTTCAATTGTAGATTTGCCCTAATGAAAATAGAAACCCTAGATTTTATTGCTTGAAATTAACTGTTTTCTTGTTTACTCACCCACAAAAAAAATAGCTTAGTGTATATCTTGCCTTGCTCAGCCAATAACCAATAACCGGTGAAAAACGCGTATGTTTGTTTTGATACTCGCAAAATGTGACAGATCAGTCACTACACGCTCGTTTGTAATTATTCAAAACTGAGTAGAAGACGACTCAGTTTCGTTGAAAGTGGAACTACCCTTATTAGAGTAATTGAAGGGTTACTCATTTTTGATTAACTAGGTCACCTGTCATAATTAAAGAAACATTACTCAGTCGCACTTGTTTGTATTTTTTCAAAACTGAGTAGAAAACGACTCCGTTCTGTAAAAACTGAAACTACTCTTATTAGAGTAGCTATAGAGTTACTCATTTCTGATAAACTAGGTCACTTGTCAAAATTAGAGTAAACATTGCTCAGTATCTAATTTTATGTTTATTTTATTTTAACGAAACCGTTGATTGTTTCCAACAACTGTCCAGTTGAAACGGCAGTGACGAAAAACTTTAAATTTGTAATTCTATGGACTGATGGTGATTCATGGATTGAACTTCGGCGTAAAAACCTTTGTTGATAACAACTCACAGTCTTCCCATCCAGAAAACTTTTGATCGATTGAACCTTGAACAGCTTTATTATAATTACTCTGTTTTTGTAAGTACAGCGCATTTACAATCAGTGTAGCATTTACTCAGTTTCCTTACAGCAAGTTACTCAGTTTTTGACATTTAGCTTGGAAATACGAAACTGAATGAAAGTTACTCTATTTAGAGTAGATCTGAATGAGCGTGTAGTTTCCGAGCGGTCTATTGAGTCGACCAACTCGACAATATTTCATCGATCTCGACATCTGTATAGCAAAGCGGTCGAGCAAAATAACGGTCGACTCGAATTCTATACCCAAGTAACACATAGCTGTCATAATTGGTTACAGCAGCTCGATTGTGACTCACCTGAGTCACACTGAAGCTACTTTTACTCCTTTGAAACAAGCTTGCTGCTAGGGTACTTGGCCCCGTAAACTATATTTCTTGCATCATAATTCCACGATAGCACGTACAGGTATGCAATCAAAATAAGCTAGCACCACAGAGAACAGACATCCAAGCTGGAGTGCCGTCCGTGTGTAAATTTTTGTAACTGCCATTTTAAAATTACAGCTCGTTTCCGTTAGTTTTGGTGAATCGTATGTTGATGGCGCCACTTGCCCGCTTAGAGATTTGATAGTCTGTCAATTTTAGTTTGGTGAAACCTAGACTAGGCGGCGTTGTTTTTCCAACGGATTGCTTTTCAAAATTTACACAGTAAATTGAAAAAAAAAAGTTTAAGCCTGGATGTCTGTTCTCTGTGCTAGCAATAAATCGTAGTATCGCTATGGTGGGGACGCAATAATACCTCGAGCATTTTACCACAGCAATGCAAGCTTGAACTGACCATGTTTAAAATTCCATCCAAAATAAATTGCAAAATTACGATGAGAAACTAGCGTGACCGACTCACCGGGACCAAGACCTTGATAAATAGCCCTGGTATTTAAGAGCTCAGATTAAGAGGTAAAATACCTGAGGATAATAACATAAAATTGTTCCAACAATGTTATGCGAATACCAAATTGAGGTAAGAAAATTCCAAAATAGTGCCTCTCAGGTATTTACACTTATCAGAAATAACAAGTTTTTTACTCGATTGGTATTTTGCTTGCAATTCTTAAGTATTTTTCTTAGGTATTTTACCTCTTAATCTGAATTCTTTAATACCAAGGCAAGTTATCGAAATCAAAATAAGGTATTCATATATTGTTGTCTACTGCTCGGGACGCCAATTATTTTGTAAGTTTTGGTGCAGTGATAAGGCGAGGCGCCCATCAAAGTATAACCATGTGGCATCTGGTTTCAAAAATAATCATCTCATCGGCTTTGTATATTCAGATCAGTTATTTATTTCGGGCTTTTTAATCATTTTCAGAGGAGAGCAAATTGGAATGCAATGTATCATATGAGCCTACATTTCAATTTTTTGTTAGTTATTCCAGAAACTGAATCAACATTGCAGAATAAGAATAGACAGTTTTAATTATCTAAAAAGAGGTAAAATAAGTTCAATCAGAATATTTTTCTTTTCAAATAACACAACTTTGGCACCAACCTCCACAAATGTGTTCATATTAAGATCAGCAAATCCACCAACCGCTAGCTCCATTGCATTCTGTGTTCGATGAAGCATGAATCCTACCATTTTTTGTTGACTAATTGTTAACTTGTACCACAATGTATTGAATATAGCCAATCGCACTCTTTCGTTCTACAAATAAAAAATGAAATCTGTACAAACGTCACCCGAATCAGGTAGCTAAGGTCACATTATATATATATATATATATATAATACCATAACAGTCAAAATAGTTCCCAATAGGCAGTATTCCAGGAGTTGAAACAAGGCAACCATACAAATCAGAGCGTTATAAGTATTTTTGGGTCATATAGAATACAAAAAGACTCAAAACTAAACTGAAAACCGATGAAGTAATTTGTGCGAAAATCATAACCTTGTAAGCTGCATCGAAATTTTCCTCATACCTGAAACAAAAATACTTCTAAGTGAATAATACCTCACCAATCCTCACGAACTCACTCTATGAATTCCTGATGAATTTCGAAGATCAACTTCAATTTCCTGATAACTCTCTCTTGGTATGGATTCTCCCTCAGAAGAATTTCATCGAGTTCATTCAATGCATTTTTCAGCACCCGAACCATACCGATGGCATGTACCACGATGATCATGAATGTCACATCAGCAGCCAGAATGCCTGCCGTGGCAATAGAAAAACATAATACATGATAAAAGGTCGTAATGTAGAATCCTGTGCTTGAATTCGGATCTAAGCCTGGTATGTAACACCTGGCTAGCAGTATGTATTCGCCATATCGCAATGCAAGGAACATGGGTGCCGTGAAGTATGGCAACTGTAGGTATGAGGCAACTGTTGCGGTCGAGGTTGTCCTCCGATTCCATTGGTAATCCGGTCGGAAAACTTCCATTCCCGTAATATAGAGGAATTTGGTCAGAAAATCCAGCAGCGATCGGAACACAGCCGGTCCATGCAGTCGGTAGAGAGCTTCCTCATTGAACAGATCGAAATAGGCTCGAAGAATGCGATGGGTAATTTCGCCGACAGAGGCCATTCCTGGGAACCAGTTAGTTGTTGGTTGCAGAGCACGGTAAACTGATTGAATGTGTTGGAATATGGTTGAAATTTTCCGCTTTCAACCTAGTTAATTATGCATGGCTTTTCCATTCGAAACCTTGTTTGATTTGAAAGGCAAAAAAAGATCTGGAACGGCTGAAGCTACCTGAAGTCGTAACCGGGTACGAGCAGTGTTGGCGGATGAGGAAGAGCTGTACGACGCTCCTCTTGAGTTGAGGACTGATAAAGCAGTCATCAACAACGCAATAGGATGACGCATATGGTTTGTAGACAGAATTCGCCGGAATGACTGGTTCGATGAGGAGAGTTTGATGGTTTTATTTAAAAGCTGCACAGAAAAAAATAATTAATTTTAACAGGCTAGTAAAATTTTCCCTCGTTTAATTCCAAGCCAAAGGAGGCGTAAACAACGAAATTGTTTGCAATCTATCATGCGCCATACAACAATGTTTGCAATCTTTCACACAACAAACAAGATTCAGGCGTTAACTGGCTAAAAATTTCATGAAATATTCCAAATCTAGCATTCCCTTTGTGTGCATAAGATGGCGCAGAAAATTCAATGTTTCTTTTTATATGTGTGTGTCGTTCTCAAAAAACACGACAATTTTAAAAGAAACTCAACAGATTCCTCGCGAGCCAAAATGTGCTGGAACAAGGACGAAGGTCCCTTGATAGATGAACGTCTGATGATTGAAAGGTGGAATCGACATTACGATGAATGTCTAAATTGCGCATATAGGTGAGATAGCAGGATTCAGGAGAATTGGTTTCATAGGTATATCGGTCGAGGGAGACTTGCCAACAACAAGGCAGCTGAGAAGGATAGTATCGGAGCGAAACTCATAGAAATGTGCCAGGATAAGCTGATGATATACCTGCATTGAATGATAGGCAGGATGTAAGATACTGAGCAGCTACCAGAGGAGTGAAAAGAGGGAGTTATATGTCTAATCTACATAAAGGGTGACCAATTGGAATGTGAGAACTACCAAGCGATCAGTATTTTTCAATGCGGCCTGCAATGTTTTTTTTTATCAGACAATCTTCTACCGTCTACCGCCGCTTGAAAGCAGATTTGCAGGATTCACCGTACAATTTTTTTTTCATTATCTTTTTGCAGCGCAATAAGAGCGCAAGTCAGATGATGCGCAAGTCAATGATGAAGGAGGGGTAATGGCAATCTAAATAGGCGTGTTTTTAATGTATTGTTGTAGTCGCTGTTCTCATTCTCGATGTTATGGACGATGGAGGCGAAGCTACTGCTGCGGATGTTTGCCTTTTTTCGGTTCGTTGTATTGCGGACTGAATAGTGCAGAAGTACCTAGTGTCACTTTTGCAGTGCTACCAATGGCGGCTCGAATATCTCTCCAGCCATCCTCGAGTGTAGCTGCGCAAAGCTGCTCGTATTCCTGGGCAACTCCGGGTTCCCGAGTAGCTCAATGGTGGGTCGTGGCGTCCGAATTCGGTGCGCGTTGTACACCATTGAGAGTTTTGAGCGCATACATGCTGCAACTAGGTAGTGGTCTGAGTCTAACTGCGCAGCGGTAAGTGCGGACATTGATGATATTGGAGAAGAATTTCCCGTACATTAGAGCATGGTCGATTTGATTCTCTATTCGTTGGCCAGGTGATCTCCAAGCGGCTTTGTGTATGTCTTTACGGGGTAGAAGGTAATTCGGACTACTAAACAACAGGAGGCCGCAAAATTCCCACATCGTTGGCGGTTATCGTACGGTACGGTATGCAGGCTGTTAGGCCCTATTACCGGTCTGTACATTGCCTCACGTCCTACCTGAGCATTCATGTCGCCAATGACAACTATTACGTCCCGCTGTGGGCAGCCATCATACACTTGCTCTAGCTGCGCGTAGAGCGCTTCTTTTTCGTGATCGGGTCTCCCTTCGTGTGGGCAGTGTACGTTGATGATGCTGCAATTGAAGAAACGACCCTAGATCCTCAGCTTGCACATTCTCGCTTTGATCGGAAATCATCCAATCGCATGTTGACGCATTTTGCTCAGCACCACAAAGCCGGTGTTTGTAGCACCACAGCTCTGGTAAAAACTAGTCGCTCGATGCTCGCTTTTCCATACCCTCTGTCCTGTCTAGAAAATCTCTTGCAGTGCTACGACTTCAAAGTTACGTGGTTGAAGTTCGTCGTAGATTACCCTAGCGCAGCCAGGGAAGCAGAGAGATTTGCAGTTCCATGTTTCGAGTTTCCAATCGCATTTCGTCGCCTAGGTCTTTGCCGATTGTTCCGGTCCGTATTAACTTCTGCATTATTTGTAACATAGTCGACATCACGGAGAAGTAGGGACAGGAGTTACTGGACAAGATCGAGGTAGGATCTATTCTATATCTGTAGGTACGCAAAGAACCAATGGTGTGCATTGTCCAGTCATTTACCAACCAACACGTTAATGTTCAGAACCTTTATAAAACCAAAATTTGATACTACCGATAAGCTATAAGGAGTGCATAAATTACGTAACACTAAAATTTACAAAATTTGAACCACACCTCACCCCTCTTAAACCTTATTTTACTTCGTTCTACTTACTATCCTTATTTCTCTGTTTAGCTTGTAATGCTTTGACAGAACCTTCTTTTGCTTTCCTAACGCTTTTATTTACTTGCTTTCACAATTAGTTTTATGTGTGCTCACAACTTAGTGTTTAATGCATTTCCACTGTTATTAATAGAATGTTTTCTTTTCACCGATGTATGAATTTATACAGTATGTCCCATTATTATAACTATTATTTGCTCTTTACGAATCTTTAGGCTGTCCCAAAAACGTCCCACTGATTGAAGCTTCAATTTAGAAAATCTATCGAGAAATGATCAAGTTATTAGCGTTCAAAGTGTTTCAAATGTTCGTGATGATCGCTATTTTTCAAATCTTCATTTGACCTCTACCCTAGCCAATAGACTTAGTCTAGGTCAAAATAGCGTAGTGTTTCTTTCTATTACCGTCTCTTCAAACTGTACGTCTGCTGTAGACGTTTTACGTCAGTCGAGGCGGCATTTGGACCGCAAGCATCTAAGCGCAATAGCGTGCTCCCCATTCCCTCTAACTTGATATTTCCGCATTTTTCCCAGTAGATCTCCCAGCTGAGCATGACGACCCTGGTTTGCCAGTTTATCAGCATCCCCATCACTAGGTATACTTGTGTATCCAGGTACCCAGACAAAGGTTACGTTAGCAAACTGTTGCACTTCTAACAGCCATGAGTGTCCCACTTGTCGATGCTCAAGCGCAGATAGACAACTCGTGGGGTCAGAGAACACAACAGTCTGAGTCCCATTTGGCAACTAGCATGCCTGCCGAGTGCGTAGGACTCAACTGAAAAGATACCGCAGATGTCGGATAACATACCGCAGCGGCTTATGACCCTCCCAGATACCCTGTAACCAACCTCTTCCTCTATTAACGAACCATCCGTAAACAACAGGTTCGGGTTCATATGTGGAGACAATTTCTTCATAGGCCGCTTTCGCTACCTCAGGATTTGCCTTTGCTCCACCTAACTGCCGGATGCGTCAATCCACTTTGGGGCCCGTTGCCACAGCCTAGGGAGCTCACACAACGTGGGAATCTCTACTCCCGTTAGGTCTCGCCTCACATTGTGTGGTTATTATTTACTCGTACTTTACCAAGCTGCCGTATCCATAGAAACTCGTGTTCATATCTGAAGTGAGCCCATAACATGCTTTCAAGGTAAATGATTTGTTGCCAGCTTCAGAACTTTAGATAAAATCTACCATTGTATCATACTTTGAGCATATTTTGATCCGAGTAGTTAAATATAAAACATCAAATCATTGTATTTTCTTTAATTAAAAATCTTTATTTCAGCACAATTGAAATGCATAAAAAGTCAAGTTCATATTTTAACTATCATATCTATGCGTCAAGGAACGTGATGAGCATTGTAAAATATGAATAAATCGTTTTCATTATCTGAAACAATACAAAAAAAACACTAAATTTCAATTCTGAGTCTTTAAAGCAGGGCACACACGCTACAACATGTCTCATCAACATTGACTATTACTCAATGACCAAATCGATGCAATTCGATTTTCTGATGAAACAAGTTCGAGCGTATGTATTCGTATGCCACATAACAAATTCACCAACCGCTACGAATGTTTCCAAATTGAGCAGCGCTAGACCTCCGATCGTCAACTCCACCGGATTCTGGGCACGATGGAACATTATAAGCAATTTATTCTTGTCGGAACGCTGCAGCAGGTACCACTTGAAATCGTAGATGGCTAGCAAAGCTTGTTCGTTCTGCAAGTGAACGCAAATATAATCGAATAACAAAGTCAGCATACATCCATCATTCGGCCTTACCTTATAGGTCAACACAGTTCCAAGTATGCAAAATTCTGCCAGTTGAAATAATGTCGCCATGATAAACATTGCCCGTGCTACCTCTTTCCCAACGTAAACGATAAACAACGATAAACTCAAACAAAGCACAGATGTTATGACCTGAACGAACACCGTTGCATGATAGTGTTCGTCCAAGTCTTCTTCATACCTGAAAACACGAATGCCAAATATCTTCACTTAATCATCCACACACATCGGACTCACCTAAGAATCTCCCTGTGCATCTTACAAATTTCTGTAACTTTATCGTGAATTGCTTCTTCGTCTCGTTGAGGCAACTCCAGCAGGCGATCCAGCTCTTTTAGTGTATTTCTAAACACATCCACAAATCCCGCCGTGTGTATTACAATAGTCATGATGGCCATATCGGCTGCCAATATACCAGCAATGGCAAACATAACTAGGAGAATCTGATAAAAGATGGTTATCATGAAGCCCACATCATTTCTAATATCGACAAACGGTAGTTCAATGTTGATGATCAGCATTTTTCCCGTAGGATCAGGTTCGTATACAGAGGAGCGACGAAGAATGCTGACCCACCAAGGGCATAAGCCACCAGGAACAGCCTGAAAACGTACAGGATATGCAGCACACACTTCAGCATGACGTAATTGTTCTCCGGATGGCAAACGCTTTTAGCGTGCACTGATCGAACATTACGGTATGTATTTTGAAAATACTCGACTCGGGAAAGTCCACTGTACATTTTGATCATGCCCTGGAAGGCGATCCCACTTACGGAAAGCGTATCCATGATTGAAAGCCAATCATCCAAATGCCTGGCAACTGTATAGACCAGTGACAGTGCGTACGATACCAGTGCGAACAAACAGAACCATGTGCGTCCATTCCAACGGAAATTCTCCATCAACAGGACATCTGATCCACAGAACGCGATGAACTTACGCATGAAGACAATCAACTCGTCGAAGACGTCCAGGGCACGGAGGCTTCTCATCTGTTCTTCATTGAACAAACGAAGATGGGTCCTTAGATATCGGTCCATCGCGATGAAGCAGCTGTTGCTGATAGATCTACTGGACGAGCGATGT
Source organism: Aedes japonicus (assembly GCA_034211315.2). NCBI lineage: Eukaryota > Metazoa > Arthropoda > Insecta > Diptera > Culicidae > Aedes > Aedes japonicus. The sequence goes on along the minus strand of JASCZW010008793.1, from coordinate 5,332 downwards.
ATCATCAACGCGGTGATAATTACAGCAGGGGAAGATAATTATCAACTGGGCAGCAACAAAAAAATTGTTTTTAATGATGTATGATGCTAAAATGAGAAGTACCATAGAGAACGTTGATTAAGTACATCATCCCCTCCCTTCTTCTTTACGAGTTTTGTACGTACAACAAAAAAGGTTTGTGTTGCTTGTTACAGTTTCAATCTCCCAACCTCCCCTCTCCATAAAAACGTGACATACTTAATGGATGATCCCACATTGAAAAACATCTATAGACTGATAATAATCGAGTATTGTTGCTATGATTTCAATGTAGCAGTTGAGCACTTAATTGGACTCAATGCAACAGATAATCTAGCTGCTATTTCGAACTATATCAGTTGTTTACCTTTAAGGTGACACAGGATCAAAATAGTTTCTATGCTAATTATTCATTAACTTCATGTCAAATAGCTGCCATAAAACTGAGTTGAAATTGAAGTTTGATAGCCAAACTTTAAATTTCATAGAGTTATAATTACTGACTTCAAAATAGGCATTCGTTTCATCGATTACCTGGTGATTCGAGCAATATCTCTTTCCTGCTAGCATTTTTTTAGGTAGTACCCAGGTAACAAATAAGCATTAGCATATGCAGCATTGGCATATCAACCCTAAATCTGCATTTCAGAAGTTTCAAGCATTATATTAGCATTATATCAGCATCTTGAATGCTTTCTGTTGTAAAGTTGAATTTTAAATGCTATTTTAATGCTTGTAGCATGTAATAAGCATTTTGAATGCAAACTAGCCTAAAGGAATCATTATCATAGCATTGCAGTAAGGCAGCCGTATAACGGGTGGCAATTAAAAATTTTGGAATTTTTTCGAGGCCTCTATGCTCAACAACAAACGAGCTCAGAGAGAAATAAGAGTGTGTATGCGTTAGCTCTTTCTCTCCTCGTTCTGCTAGTATTTTCTGTTTTGTTTATGCTTGCTCAGTTTTGCTCAAAATGCCGTCGAAACAAGAAGTATTTCGCGAGCGGGTTGTACAGTTCTACGGACTGCACAGAAATCTCGGCAAAATGTATACGGTACAACATTTTAAAAGCGAAAATGTTGCGACTTCGACTGTTTACCATATCCTAAGATCCCCAACAACGGCTCGCAAGCCAGCCAAAATTATGGACGCAAAAGGACTTCGTTCTCTTTCTCGTGCCTTCAACAACAAGGATTCACTGAGCCAACTGAGCCAAGGGATGCCGCAAAAACGGGATGCCGCAACTGTTCTCACCAGTACATCTGCAAAACATTGAAAAGAGTCGGAATAAAGTGCCGAAAGAAGACACGAGCCCCGGAATATACTGATACACAGATTTCAACGCTGAAATCCCAATGCCGTTGGTTGAGTAAAAATTATTCCGGAAAAAGTTTTGTTTTGAACGACGAAAGCTACTTCCCTCTTTCGAAGACGCAGATTCCCGAAAACGATCGATACTATGCAACGGATAGTTCTACTACATCTCCGAACATAAAACATAAGTTTAAACATAAGTTTGAACAGAAAGTGATGCTGTACATTGCCATTTCCGAGAAAAGCATTTCTAAGCCATGGTTCAAGCCCTCTGGTTTGGCAATCAATCAAGATGTGTACCAGAACGAATGTTTGAAGAAAATTTTGATCCCGTTTCTACAAAAACATCATGCTGATGGACAATACGTGTTTTGGCCGGATAAAGCGTCATCGCATTACGCCATAAAAACACAATCGTTCCTGAATACCCATTCGATCCCATTTGTACCCAAAAACCACAACCCGACAAATCTGCCTCAGTGTCGCCCAATCGAAGATTTCCTCGGGATTTTGAGTTCCTTGGTGTACAAAAATAACTGGAGACCCACAAATTGCAAACAGTTGATTGGTAGAATCAAGAGATGCATTCGCAAAGTTGACATGGAGGCCGTACAACGCTCCTGTTCCGACATCAAACGGAAGCTTTGCCGAACATCCGATTACGGACCGTTTTCAAATGTTCACTAATTTTTTTTCAACAATGGACAATGTATCTTTTATTTGAATAAATCAGATCTTCTTCAACTATGTTTGTCTTTTTTTGACAGCATGAGAAAAAAATTCCAAAATTTTAGTTGCCACCCGTTATTGGGCCAAAAGCGGCATTTAAGTGGCATTTGAGTTGACTTAATTGCTTGATAGGCTGCCGTAAAGACGCTTTGGAATTGCTCGTTGGATACCTTGGTAGTAGCTGGGGACCAAATCTGACGAATACAGTAGGTTCGGAAGCAACTCGAAACGTAATTCGTGCAATTTAGCCATGGTAGTCTTGACACGGTGCGTTGTCTTGGAGGGGAAGCACTGCTTTCTTCTGAATATGGGACCGATTTATTGAGATTTCTTTGAAAAATCGAACCAGTTGGCCCATGTGGCGATCGTTATTGATGGTCTGGCCATTTTCAAGGCAGTCGATGAACAAAATTCTTTGAGAATAAACAAAAAATCCCAAATTAATATTTGTTATTATTTAAGTGATTTTTTGTTTCTCCACCATCAATCATGTCTGAATGGCTGACAGGAAATGGCTCATTTGAGATGATCTAGCTCCACGCACTATTGTGCCAACGAAAACTTTCTGGCGAAACCGCAAGTGGAGCGAAGAATTCATTTTTGCATTAAGTACCTCGCTGGAATATCAAGATTTCCTGTGGAACGCAGGAAATAAAAATTTCAAAAATCGTAATCTTCAGCACTCTGTTGCGGAAGAGATGTCCGAAAACATCTTCCACAATGCAGATCAACTTTAGGCAAAGTGGTCGAACCTTCGAACTCAGTTTAAGTCCTACCACACGAAACGTAAGCAAAAAAAGTCCAGCAAAGGAGCAAAAACTTTTGTTGTTGCGTGGAAATATTACTCCCATATGATGTTCGTGGCTGCAGCGGAGAACGAACATACAACAGCAAATGTATCAAATATGGTAAGTACGAACCCAGAATATTTAGCAGCACCAACGAATCTTAACACTTCACAACGATCAGGAATTATTTTGAAGATCTTGTGCTTCTCAACCGTTCAAGTCATGTCTCTATGGTATTGTTTTTATGAAATCAGGCGGGCCCGAAATTATTTCCAACTCCTTCTGGATGTCTCTGGGAAAGTTCTTGGATATTTTTTCAAGCCTTCAGGGTGAACAACTATTCATTGAACCACAGTATTCTGAACATCAATTGAAATCACGCCTCTCAGATACCAGATTACTCAGAATTTATTTCAGAGACCTTCACGGTATCAATGATCTAAAGGGAAGTCCGCTGAATACTTTTTCAAGACTTCTGGATGCTCAAAAACTATTTTGAAGGTTAAAATCACGTTCTGTTTTTTAAACACCAGTTTGCTCAAAAATTCCTTCCAAGTCCTTCAGGGTGTCAAAGATTTTAAGAAAGTCCTATGTTTATTTAAAGACTTCAAAAGGAGCGATATACAACATACGACAAGTACACAAGTACAAACATTCTAATCCATCTAACCTCACTAAGCTCGGTCAGTAAAGAAGCAGCATCAATGCAACGCCAAAAAATGGCACCTGGCATTGAAAACTCTCGATTGATAACCGAGGAAGTGTATCTAGAACACTAAATTAGGCAGGCGTAATGTCCCAGTAGAGACGTAATAGAGGCAAGCAAGATATTGATGAACCATCAATTCAGATCACGCCCGTCAGATGCTGTTTTATGATATCAGATTGCTCAGCAATTATGTCAAAGATTTAAAAGATGGGGTGACCCCGGCGTATTGGTTAGTATCCATGCCTCTTACGCCAAAGTCAGCGAGTTCGAATCTCACCCCGGACAACCCATGCAGGAGACAATAGCATATGAATACCTAATTTTGATCTTGATAACTGGCGTTGGTACTAAAGAGCTCCGATTAAGAGGTAAAATACCTAAACAAAATACCTAAGAATTGCATGCAAAATACCTCCCGAATAGCAAAACTTGTTATTTTGGATACCTGGAAATAGCTAAGAGGTACATTTTCGGTATTGTATTATCTTAGCTTGGTATTCGCATAACAGTGTGGGAACGATTTTATGGTATTATTCTCAGGTATTTTACCTCTTAATCTGAGCTCATAAATACCAGGCCAGTTATCAAGTTATTCGGTTCTACTAGGGAAGTTACGAAAATACCAAAATGTATTTGAGTAGCTACGACGGGAGATGTACCAACCCAGGGCTAAAAATCTCGATAAAAAAGATTAAAATTTTAAAAATATTAAAGAATATCAAATAAACATCAGTAATTATTTTGAAGCTCAGTGTTTGTAATCATTCATTCAAGTCATGTACCTGTGAATTTTTCTATGTTACCAGGTTGGTCAGATATTATTTAAAAACCTTCAGCAAATCAATGTTCTTGGATTTCAGTGAATCAGTGAGAAGATCTGAGGACTAATTCTTTACAGCTCCGTGAACTAATCTGAAATTCCTAGGACTTAAGCTGAAGATCCGCAAATCTTCTACAGTTTCGAGGACTTCTCAAAATGTGTGTGTACTTATCTAAATATCCGTGAACGTCGCTCGAAGCTCTGTGAATTTATATAAAATCTCTCGTATGTTTCGACAAAATCTATCGCAAGGTCTTCGAAGTTTCATGAGCTTTTTTCATAATAATTTTCTCTACATGATTTCTCTGAAATTCTGCTGACTTTTCTAAAGTTCCGTGATCTTTTGTTAAGCTCCAGTGATTTTTTGTCAAGTTCAGTATCACGCATTTTTTCTCTGAAATATCGTAAACTTGTTTAGAACTCAAAAACCCCTCTGAAAATCAGGTGAGTTTTCTCTGCAGTTTCGAAAATGTTTCTGAATTTCCGGAGGATTTATCTGACATTCCCCAGCTTCTCTTTAGTACCGTGTAACTTCTCTAAGTTACTAAGAACTTCTTTAAGGTTCCGAACTTTTTTTCAAGTTCCATGAACTTCTCTGAAGTTCCGTGAACGTCTATGAAGTTCCGTGAATCTTCTGAAGTTCCAAGGGCTTCTCATAAGTTTTGCGTGGTTCTCTGAATATTCGTGCAGCTATCTGAAGTTCCGTGAATCTATCTAAAATATCTCGTATGATCCAAGGACTTCTCTAAGTTTCTGAAGTCTTTTCTAAAGTTACAAGAACTCCTCTAAGCTCCAAGAACCTATCTGAAGATCTGTGAACTTTTTTAAGTTACCTAAATTATTTTAACGATTATTTCTTAATCTTATCCGATGACTTCTTTGGAGTTCAGTGAAACAATCTGAAGTTCTGAGGACTTATCTAAAGTTCCTTGATTTTTTCTGAAAAGTCCGAGAAC
>JASCZW010008792.1:0-47472 GCA_034211315.2 Aedes japonicus | reverse complement strand
CTACGGCTGCCATCGTCCTGGCAATTTCGATCAATTTCCGCCAATCCACCCACCGGGTACGGGGGCGACGTTTCCGTGAGTACGAGATTTATTCACTAGCCTTAAAAACTACGTGCATAGGTGAGTTAGGGGAACTTATAAATTGAGTGCAATTATTTAGTTTGTTTCATTCAAATCTAATGAAACATATCGCGATGAGTGCCAGCTATGATATTCGCAGGACATATTAGTTTACGATATACACAATATATTAGTTTACGATATATACACACCAAAAGTTTTTTTTCAATAGTAAAACCAAAAATTTTATTAAAATCTTTTCCTTTCTATCAAGAACCAGAGCTGCACCCAAAATCTGTCAGCCGGTGACTAATATTTCAATTGGTCTGAATATTCTTTGCACCGAATAGTAGCAGAACTTTTATTCGGTCGAATATTTTTATCCAAATCTATTTTTTCAGGTTCTCATTATTGGAAGTGACAAAGACCAAATATTTTACTATTCAAGCCTGCCAGTTTTCATGCAACAATAATATATGTACAACAAATCAGTCTCGACTCAAACTTCCAGTTGTAAATAAGCGTTCACTTACCTACTAAAATCTGTATCCACATTAATCCGGACACCTTCAAATCATTGTAACTTCTTGAAATATTGTGTAGGAATGAAAATTTCACTGTGGTATAGCTGAGAGTCTATGATGAAAAAGACTCATGATTGATGTTTATCATTTCATGTTTAGTATTCAAGATGGCGACGAAAGAAAAACAACGCGCGAGCGAATTTTGTATGGGCGTACGGCAAATCCTGACTTGTCAATACGGGATCTTTGCAAAACATTGATTTGCCTAACCACTGTTCACGATGTGCCCAAATCATATTTGGAACGTTTGACGGTGGAGATGAAACCGAGAAGTGTGTTGGTCGAAATATTATTACATTACCTTTCGTATGGGTCCATTGTATGGGTCACATTGCTTAATTCCAGGCAATGAGAAGGCGGACTCTCTAGCGAAAGGTGAACGCATAAGAAGGCGAGATTTCTGAAATTTCACATGATGTATTTTTCCATTAGAACGTCAGAGTTCTTCAAAGATGGCAAAACGATTAGACAAGTATATCTCATGGCGGTAATTACATTCCATTATTCCAACCTTTCGTTAAGGATCGTGGTTTGAAGGTCTGGATGCAAGTCGGTTTCATTCTGTGTAATGTCAAGACTTATGTCCAACTCGCTAGACGCACATCTATCAGCAGAATTAACCCCGTCGATAGCAATATATGGTAGAGCGGAACCGGTTATGATGACATCGCTGACGTAGTTTGACATTGCCCGGATAATGATGCCTCCAGAGCACGACTTTTGATACCCTCAGTGGCTCCGAGGTAGACAACCCTTCCGCGAGGTAAGAGGTATTTAGACCGTAACGTCGTCACCACCTTCCTTCCACTCTTGTAAATTCCCTGCCATTGTATCCCAATTATATTATCCTTTGTTTCGCGCAACTTGTAGGAGAGGATGGTAAAAATGCACCGTTTAAGCAATATCGTAAATTTCAGGTAATTGAAGCTGAAATATAGGAATAAGTTACTGAGTATGATGCATTACGATGTTTTCGTTGTAGATCAAATGCGATTTTAATCTAAACGATGGTTTTTCATGATATTTTAAACCTTTACCAACATGATGCCAAGACGACTTCAGGGTAAAACGCCCGTTTCTATTGCTCAATATGCACCCTGGGGATTGGCTTAAGACGCACCACAACACTGCACTATGGTACGAATGAACAAATTCCCGCGACAAAAATCGATAACTCTAAACCATTAACCTTAGACAGATGATGTCTCCGAGATTTAATTCAAAAAATAAGATCTCATCTCTTGATTTGGGTGGCGACGAGGTTGGTCCCTTTATTCCGATAATAAAATCTTCAACTCTTATTCATGATTCAGAGGGATTTTCGCTTGTACAGAATTGTAGACATTTTCAATTTAATGAAACCCTGCATACGTAAAACATAAATATAATTAGAAAACGTACATAAAATGATGTAAATAAATGTAAGTAAACAAACGTGAATGTAGTTAACACAGACAAACATTCATAACACTTGCAGTTTCTTTCATCGATCTACGCATTTCTTAGTTGGTAATATCGCCACAGATAGCTCGTATCCTCGATTTTCTTACGTTTAACGCCAACACACCACCGCCATTCATTCAGCTTTAATCATCCATCACAGTGTGCCGAACAGAACGCGCAGGTGCGTTAGTGACGATGATTTGTAGTGCGTCAAATGTTCGATATGTTATGTCTGTATCGTCTGCTGATATATTTTCTCTATTAAAAAAGAAGATGGATTAATATAAAATATAAACATTTCATACAAAGTTAACGGCTTTCGAGTTATCGATTTTCGTCGTGAAATTTGTCCATTCGTACCATAGTGCACTGGTATATTACGCACCACATTAATGGGACATCACGCACCGCTTGGTAAGAAGTAAAACACAGCTATAAAAAGTTACCCATTAGAGGCGTAAGTTGCAACATATCGCCACGTCCTCTTAGCTCTGTTTGGTTGTCACAGCCAATGGCCATAGAATAAAGACGTTGCGCAAAACGCCGTGATATGTTGCTAACTCTCTAATATACACGCCTAGGAAAAGTACCCAAAGCGAGCAGTTAACGCGGGTAGCACTCAGCTTTATTTGCGTTTATCTACCATTGGCACAAATTACTTACTTTTCGAGTAGAATTTTACCAGAAGTAAGTTTATGTATACCAAACATTGGCTTCATACATTCTAACCGCTTCACTGAGTATTTTTTTCTTAGCGTGTAGACGTACACATAACAACACAGTGCGTTCTGCCTCCACCTTAGTTTCGTGCATGCTTTCGTCTAAATATTCTGAAAATAGCGTGGAATTATAGTGAAGTTTCGACACTCTCTTGATGTTTCTGCTGTGCGCTATATATGTGAAGTGGATTTATTATAAACTACGGATATTAACGCTTGCGTAAAAGCTTATTTGATTAACACTATTATTTACATGCGAGTAACAGTCGGAAAATTTCTCTCAATTTCGACTACATTTGGCGTATATAGTGCTCTTAGCTCACCACCAAATTATGAGTTACGCTGTTTTATTTAAAATGTGATAAAATATAATTCCATTGAATCTATAGTTTTAAAGATTTGAGCATATTTATTGAGTGGGTCATTCTACCCACCAGTGCATTTTGTACTGTTCTCCCCTACCTGCCCAGAAAGCTGTGGTCAGCAATTTGCGGCTTAATTCCTGTAAGAGATCACAGGGACCGAGGATTTGGTTGATGTCGCAACCATGAGCAGCAACTGCCTAGCCCCTTTCAAACGATAATATGACCCATTAAAGACTGTATGCGATGAAATTTGGACACACAAAATAGGTCAAAAAATTTCTTTGAGCCCGATTCTTTCCAAACTTTCAGGAAATAAAGTACTACTAAATGGTTAAGTTCTGACATCATTGGTTTATTGAACCCTTCTCCCAACCCAAATGCCTGCACCTTGCCTTGACCTTTTCATCAAATTCTTGGGCAATGATAGGGACCGACTTGCTTACTTACTTTTAACCACACTTTCTTTAGTTCAAGTTCATTTTCATCAGCTTTCGAGTTTTAACGAGCTTCGCTTTCATGATTGCCCGCAAATTTTTCAACTCAGGCGAAGTTCCGGAGCGTATTATTATCTCTTGTACCAGTTCATAAGGCGGACCGGGCATAGTGGATGCCAGTAGATGCCAAATCCGGCCAAAACAGTGTCGGGCCATCGTGAGATCTCAAGAAGGGCAGAAGTCGTTTGTGGAGGCATTCGTCCTTGTAGATTTGTCCGTTGACGGCCCCAGAGGTGATGAAGGGCTGACCTCATTTTGCCACATCCGCAGATCGCTTGCCAGACAAGGAATTTTCTGGCGAATTTCGACAGTCTCTTCTTCCGTACACCCTCCGGAACGGCCAACTTAGAGGTGGCGACGTAGTGTTCTGTCCTGGCATTTGTTTGGCGTCGGTTTTAATGTAGGTCTCATCGTCCATGACAATGCAGAACGGTTTTGTGAGCCACTCCCTGTACAGTTTTCTGGCACGAGTTTTGGCCACCGAGTTCTGTTTATCGCTCCGGTTCGGTGTCCTCTGGACCTTGTACACATGTATTTCAGAACTTTTCATTGATTTCTGCACAAAACAAACTAACGCTTAAATTGGTTCAATACCATCCTGGCCTTCTCCGGATTTGATATGCCACGTTTTTTGCCACTACCATTTTTCCGCCTTGTTGTCTTACGGTCCTTGAACGTTTTCATCACATGAGATACGGTTGAATGTGTGATTCCGAGCTGTTTTCCGATCCATCGATGAGAAGCGTTTGGGTTTTCGAAGTGAGTGCCCAAAATTTGTTGGCACACTATTTCTTCATTCGAAGCCATCACTGAAATCACTCGACCGATTTTCACGAAACTCATTACACAATTGACAAAACACAATGAAATACATTCAGTTAAAATTTCAATAATTTTTACCCACACGCTAAAAAGTAACGAACAGTTGCGTGTGTCCAAATTTCATCGAATACAGTCTTTAACCTCGAACTAGCCACGAGTAATTGGCTGTACAGAAATCGAAAAATAAAACAATATTGAATATCGGCTCTGCAGAGTAATACACACGCCTGAGCCCAACAAATAAACGAAGTGATTTAAAATATGCTTGCCCTCTTCTATTTGAAATCATGCCTACACCTATGCTTCGCATCTATAACAAACTCTTTATTCACGTGACACAAATTGAAGGCTGTCATCTTTTGAACTGACTTCCTGATCCCTCACAGAAAATGTTAATTATTTTAGGGCTTAATATTTTTTCTCTTAAGATAAGCGGTCCAGTAGTTCAAAAGTTATGATTTCTTGAAAAAAGTAATAACATGTGTAACATAAGTCCTGGGAATACTTTCAGGCGTTTATTTGACAGCATTAACAAACACACAGATGTCAACCAATGTACTTGTCACGTTCATCTGTGTTCCTACTGAACTGTCAAACTCAAATTGCGCAGTAGATTCCATTTAAAATGTCGTACAAGCTTGATTTACGAGCACAAGTCGCCAACCTTTTTGGACGGCTCAGTATAAGTGAAATTTTTAGCGTGTTCAAAGACGAGCCAATATCAAAATCAACAATAAACCGTGTTTTGAAAAATTGTCGTGATGGTAAAGAACCGGAAAATAAAAAGAAAAGTGGTCGCCTAACAAAATTGAGTGCCAGAACAACGAAAACACTGCTGTCAAGCGCTGAAAACAAGGTTGGCCAATCAACACGCAAATATGCACGAAAATTTCAGGTTTCACACATGACAGTCAATCGGATTTTGAGAAAACATAATGTAGTCTATCGGGAACGTCAGCGTGCACCAAAATATACACAGCAACAACTCGAAAAAATACCAAAATGCTGCCGTGCACTTCGTCGCGAGCATTTTGCAAATGGAAAGTGCATAATTTTGGATGATTTCGCACCATGAATTGAGTGGCAGCGATGGTTTCTATACTGTTAACATTGAAACAACACCAGACGATGTTAAATATGCCAGCAAATCGAAATAGGAGCCAAAGGTGTTAGTGTGGGCAGCCATGTCATCGAAGGGTATCTCGGCGCCTTTGATACGCCAAAACAAGGCCAAAACTGTCAATTCTGACGTGTATATCAACCAATGCTTGCTGAAATTGAAGCAATTCATCAACAAATATCACGCTGACGACGAAATCATGTTTTGGCCGGATCTTGCAAGCTGTCACTACGCAAAAAAAAACATTAGATTGGCTAACTGAGCAAAACATACCATTTGTACCGAAAGAGAATAATCCACCTAACGTGCCTCAGGCTCGTCCAATTGAATTTTTTGGAGTGTTTTCAAACGTATGGTGTACGACAATGGCTGGGAAGCTAACAATGAGCAACAATTGGTTAATCGAATCAAGCGGAAGATGAAAGAAATAGACATAGACACCGTCCAGAACCTGATTCAACATGTTCGCCGTACACTGCGTAAAATCGTAGATAATGGTTCATTGAGCGTACTGTAAATATATTTTTCAACAATTTATTAATAGAATAAAATACCCTGAAGAGCATTTTAAAATCCGATTGTTTGATTTCAAGTACAATGCTTTTGAATTTTTCCCAGGACTTATGTTACATATGTTATACGACAGCTTACACTCAAAAAATCTGTTTCCTTCTTTATCGAATATATACAATAGAGGATGTTCCGATCAAAATTTGGACAAACAGTAATGTGGGTGAGTCAATCAAAGTTCTTATTAACAAGTCAGTTTTTTTTTTATTTTCCAAGTTCAGCTAATACAGAATACAGGAGAAATATTCAGCTAAGCTTCCTTTTCACCGAATGCGAATTACCGGGTCTTTCGTTAACCACCTGCCATAAGATTTTGTACAGTCTTCTTTTCCACTATACTCCCCGAAGAACACCAGTTTGCCTTGAACTGTTCCTCGCTCACAACAGCTTTTTGAGTCTTCTTAAAGTTCCGCTTAACGATGGCCCAATATTGTTCGATTGGGTGGAGCTCTGGCGTGTTGGGAGAGTTCCTGTCCCTGGGTACCACTTGAACGTTGTTGGCAGCATACATGGCCTTTTTTCCGTAATAGCAAGATGATGATGATGATGGTCCCGCCCTTACCTCTACAAAAGTTTGAGCTAGACGATTTTATCTCTAAGATAATTAATTTGTTAACAATTCAAACCAGTTATGCAAAAAAAAAAGAACTGATTTCATCTACGGATATAAATTTCTTAAAAAGTATTTATTTGCTTCACAGTGACATAGTCGTGAAAAGCTTTGATGTTAACCACAAAAGTTCGCAAGTATTTCCAGCGATCAGGAAATTCTGTTGCAATTCAGATCACAGAATCCAGTTAAAGGACATTATCAAAAGACAAGCCAATATCCGATCCTGTCCACTACTTAGGGCTGGCCAAGAACATATCACCAGGGATGTCAAGAATGTTTCCAATCCGAAAAAATCCTGGACAGAAATAAGTCAAACGTTTACTTTCAACCACAAAACAATTGACGAAGAATTCCCCGACATTCAGCCAGACAACTCGCTACTATTTTGTAGTACCATCCAAAGCATTAAAGGCCAATTTTTTTTTTAACGAATTCAAAAAGAAGTCCATCATATCTGTATACCGCGCGCGAGGCTCAAACAATTGTAAACTACTCTCGTTATTTTTTTTTAAACTACCGCAACATTATACCAATTTCCTTCATCATCACTGTGACAAACAAAATAGTGAGTATTGTAGTATTGTAAATGTGAAAAAATAAAATTTAAAAAATAAAATAATAAATAAAAAAAATGAGTTGACATTTTAATCCGTTTGTAAAGAACTTTGTCAGATACATTTTTCATTTTTACAAAAAAAAAAGCAACATGAATGGTCTACACAAAATAATCCGTTTTATAATCGTAAAATATCGTCAGGTACAATCTTCATAAATATTTGAAAAAAAAACGCTTGCTGCTCAGAATACAGTTTTAACGTGTGAAATACAAAGTCTTTTAAATTCTGAAAGTATTGGTGCACGTTTAATGTGTCTTGGCATCGAATTGAAAACATTTATTCCTTTCAAATATAATGAGTTTTGTGAAGCACATGTCAAGAAACTCGGTGTTCTTATTTCATCCGCGTTTCTAGTATTATATCTATGAAAATCACTTCCTCTTTCAATTCGATCACACAAATATCGAGGAAGCATACCATTTACTACTTTTAAAATGAACACCATAGTTAAATACACAATTCTCTTGCTTCACTGATAGCCATCGTAAAGCGTCTAACATAAAAGTCGAGGAAATGAATCTGTTTACATCTTAAAATCAAGCGTATTATTTTATTCTGTAAACGCTGTAACTCTCAATATTTGTGTTTGGTTGGCCAAGAATAAAATGGAAGGGCAAAACTCTAAATGAGGGGTGATGATTGATTTGTATAGCTGTATTTTTCTGCAAGTAGTTAAATCGTTTTTTAATCGGCATAGAATTCCATTCTTCTTGGCAATTTTCTTGATGACATTGTCAATGTGAGCGTTGAACTTTAGCTTGTCATCAATAATCACGCCAAGATATTTAATATCCCGAACGCCAACAATTGTCTCACCATCAATCGTAACTGAGACATTCTCATTTACTCGATTCTGTGAAATTACCATAAATTTAGTTTTGCTTATATTCAATTTCAATTGCTTACATTTCAACCATCTACTTAGAAAACACTAATCTTCGTTCAAATGGGTAACGGCTTCATTTAAATCTTTGGCTGCAATGAACAACACAGTGTCATCTGCAAACAGATTAATGTCACAAAATCGTAAAACACGTCGCATGTCATTAATATACATAATAAACAAAAGGGGCCCTAATACACTTCCATGGGGCACACCAAGGTTATTCCCCACGGGACTGGAAACAAAATCTTCAAACAGTCCTTTGAGTTCTGTCAGACAAATAGCTTTCAAACCATCTGTATGCAGTACTCGAAATTCCAAAGCGCTTTAATGCCTTCAACAACAAGGGCCTAGAAATTGTTTCAAAAGCGCGTTTCAGATCCAAAAATTGTTTGTTTACTCTCTAAGTTATCTTTCCATTTTGCTAATACTAAATTTAACGCGGTTTCACAAGAATGGCCTTCCCGGTAGCCAGATTGTTCCAAAATCAACAAAGAATTACGATTCAAATATTCTAACAACTGGCCTTTCAGAACAAGCTCTAAAATTTTCTCTAATAAACCATTCCCTCATTACATGTATAACAACAGGCCATTGTAAAGCAGTAGGCTCAAAAGACATTATACGTCGACGCTACCGATAACCAACGACCTTACCAAAGAAAAAGACAAGGCAAAAAATAGCACAAATGGTCTCCCGGGGCGAAGGTTGAACGACCAATAAAATTGGTTTAATTAGCACAAGCTGCAATCGCAACTGTTCTTTTACTTTGCCTGATCTCAAAAACACTCTGGATGTGCGTTAGAAAATTTCTTTCGCGTATCGCAACACTTTTCACACGTAAAATAATTAAAAATTATGAGCACAAAAAACACAACACTATTCCGTTCGTCATCACACGCAAAGTAAGATGCCAAATCCAGCCAAAATACAACGGAACAATTATGTCGCCTCAGGAAAGGCAGAAGACGTTTTTGTAGGCACTCGTTCAAATAAATTTCCTGGATGACGGTTTCGGTCGCATTGGAAACGTTGTTCTTCAAGCCACAGACAGAAGAAGATGGCCTGCCACACCAGATATTTCTTCGCGAACTTTGACAGTTTACTGTGCTTGAAAATATCTGCCACATTTTCCCGTTCGGTTGCCGTACAAAATTCTTGTCCAGGAAGCTGTTTTAAGTCTGCCTTGTCGTAAGTTTCATCGTCCTGTACAACGCAATCAAACTTCGTCAGCATCGCCGTGTACAACTTTCGCGATCGTGCTTTGGCCGACATGTTTTGTTTATCGTCGCAATTTGGAGTCACCACTTTCTTCTAAGTCGAGAATTCAGCTCGTTTTGTGAGCTCTATCCACGGTTGAAGGCGCCACTCCCAGCTTCTTTGCAACATCTCGGACGGAGAGGTTGGGGTTCCGCTCGAAACAGTGGGCTCGAAACTCTTTTCGTCGTCGCTGTGGCCTCCGGCTTTCGATTTCCCCTGGATCCAGCATTCTTGGCTGTCGACAAACGTTCACCGAACATTTATAATACGTTGGTAACAGTTGATTTAGCCACATTCAAGAATATTGCCAACTTGGCGTGAGAGTAGTTTGCATTTTCGCCATGCACGTGCAAAATTTTGATGCGTTGCTTCTCTTCCTTCGACGACATTTTGATAACTGAAGTGCTAATCTCAAAATCATAAAAGAGGCATGATGCTACACGCACACATCTTCAAAAAGAGTGGTGTGCAATTTTTTTACAATGCACGATGAAAGGAAATGCGTCAAGTTTAGGTCGACAAAATTTTGATCGATAGTAGAAAAAATGCAAAACAGTTACTGACTTAGGCATTATCCGAGACTCTAAACTCACTTTTGTTGAACATTACAATACAATTATAAGTAAAAACTTGTAGTGACCCTGATTATTGCTTGATGTAATTGAATCAACTCTTTGTTTTAATATGTTTATGGGCAAATTTTAAACAATGAACACTTGTTAGTGGCTCCTATAGAACCTCTACTGTTAGTTTCAATTAGCGTGGCACCTTAATTTAAATTAATTTATTTTAACTGAGAATATAAATAAACATCCTACTTGCTGTTGATAACCGCATCTTGTTTACCATGACGAACCTTGCTCAACCCATTTTACCATCACCCTAACGATGTTGATTCTTATATCCGTTACTGCTTCCTTGGAGAAAAGCGTATTGACGCAGAGATCCTTAGGCTGTATACGAATGATATATATCTCAATTCCTCCGAATCGCATTTCCATTTTCAGTGCAGTGTGGTTTAACGATCATACAATTTCAAATTATTATTACTCGCTTTTTTTCTCATCCAATCCATGAAATGTTTATCCAAACGAGTAGAATGTTCATTCTAACTTTTTTTGTGTGCTATGCAATGCCCAACCCCAAACTTTCCCATTTTCACAATCCCCGATCAGCAGTGCATCCACCGAGGGAAAGAATGAAAACTTTCCCTCCGAAACGCCAATCCCAATCCAGGGATAATCAAATTGTTCGAAATAAGCTGTCTCGCAGCAAATTTCTCAATGACGTTGAGTTTCGCCAGTTGATAAAACCACTTCCATTGGTATGCAAATTTCTGCAGTGTCAGTCCCATATAGATAAAACAGTAAAACTCAAGAGTCACACCTCGGCTCCCGGAGCAAGTCCCTTCCCCTCGCCAGTACATGACGCAGATTGCAGCTGAAAACTGTAATAGAAAAGAAAACTTTTCTTTTCCACTGAACTCACTCTTCGCATCGAAGTAGTAGAGAGCAATCTACAAGTATGTCTATCTGTCGTCGTTGCGTGGCAACTTGTCCCAACAGAGCTAATCTCGTAATAAGCTCCGGAACATCCAATGCAGCTCGAAGGAAAGGTGGAATGTACATTTCGGAAAAGTGGAAAACTTTTACACCTTAGCGTTGGCACTCGCGTTCGTGTGCGCTCTCTCTGCACGCCGTGCTTTCGACTGCAATAAGATTGATAAGCGCCGTTCACTTCGGTCGGAGGTGGCGAAAACGCAGGAAATCGCTGCTACTGACAAGGCTCTACAACCGCTACCCGCACGCCTGTAACAATAAGAATGACGACGACGATGGGAAATCTGCCGAAGTGGAAAACTTCAGCGGAAAAGTTTCGTTCGACAGGAAATTGAAATAATTGTGGATGTAAGATTTTTTGCTTTCAGGGAAATGAAATCAGCCGAAGGGCGCTGAAGCATTAAACCTGTGCAACACTTGTCGGTGACAGGTGGAATTGATTCGCGATTGATCGGTTTGTTTGTTTTGTATCAAAAACCAATGGAAAACAAGAGCTATTCCGTTGAAAGAGGCATGCTTTGAAAGACATTCATTGATTTTTTTTGCATTCCAAGTTGATTGCAGCTGAATGACCAATCACTTTTTACTCTTTTAGGACACGATCGTGGTGGGAATCATTTCCATATATCCTACCAATTACAAAACCGATGAGCAGAAAAACTGCATTTGCGATAGACCAATTGAACAGTGCAGCTCAGACTCCCCCGATTTATCCTTTACTCCCCGCGTTTTTTTCTCTGATGCATTTTGATTGCAATTTCCTACCGTCACTGTACAGCTCGGTGTAGTAAAACCGGAAACCTTTCGTCGTCGGCAGCAGCACCAGCTTTTTCCTCGGCTGCGCCATGCGGAACCTTCGATGAAGCTCTCGCATGTATGCGGGAACTTGTTTTCCATTTTAAATTGAATGAATTGGCACTTCATTACTGGTTCTGCTGGAGAGCAGGTACTCCAGGCTAAAAGCACACCATCATTGCATGCATTTTAGAGTACCTATTGCCAATGGCAAGACATCGGAACCTGGGAATCGAAAATCATTGAACTCCCCATTTGCATTTCCGGGATGATTTCAAAAATGATGCAAAAAAAAAAACATCTGCATACTGCACCATCAAATTTAGCAATCGAGCAATATGATGATCACTGATCCGGCTGAAGCCTTTTTTTTGTTTGTGGCTGAAATGTTCCCATGAGCACTTTTTCATTTGAAATCCATTAAGATGCATCCTCTGAGTGAATAATTGGAAGAAATGGAGAATAATGATGGATTAAACGAGTACCGGAAATATTTAATTTACTATAATTTAATATAATAATTTGAGAGTGATAAAATTGAATAAAATGTGGTGTAAGCTGACTGGCAGTTACTTCATCTCTCAGGGACGTTAATGAACCGAGTATAATGAAAGCCGGGGTAATGCGAAGTGAAATGGCCACCCCTGGTTTCAGGTACAATTTATCAAAATGTTTATACAAATGATGCTTAGTACTCTCTCTGAATTGATCTTTCAAGTCTTTTTTATAACCGTATTGGTTTAAAAGGAATATCCATCGGATTTCAAAACATTGTAATGCGCACATTCAAAACAAGGCAAACATATTCTGATGCATGGTAAAAAGAACGGAAAAAGATGCAAACCAAATTGCATTTTATTCATACAAAAATTAGAAACTTCGTAAATATACTTTAACTGCCTACCTTGCAGCAGTAAGCCGAAACTTTGACCAAAGGTGAAAGAAAAAAGTTTATGGGTATATTTTGCGGCAGAGAAATTCGGTAACGCATTAACATTTGCATTAAAAAAATTGGACAAAAATTGCCCATTTTTCATGAGTTTACCTTCACCCGCACTGACGAAACTACTCACGCAGTATCAATCATAGTAACCCATGAGTCAGCAGACAAAACAGCTAACAGTCAAACTCTAACCGTGATGGCAAAAACAGTGAAGCAACTCTGTTCAAAAGTGTGCGCGTTCAAAGAAGCCGCGTCGAAAACGGACATCGTACGGCACTTTGTGGACGCCAGATACGGCCGTTCCGGCATCTACAACATCTTGGCACTATTAGATAACAATCAGAGCACCGAAACAACAAAATACATGAAGGGAAGAGGCTCACGAGAAGACAATGTTAGCCTCCTACCACGAGTACAGATCGACGGTGATGGAATCGAGGTAGTAGACGAATTCGTGTAGCTGGGCCCTTTGGTGACCGCCGATAACGACACCAGCAGAGAAATACAAAAGCGCATTATGGCTGGTAATCGTGCCTACTTTGGGCTCCGAAGGACGCTAAGATCGAACAAAGTTCGCCGAGCCAGAAAGTTGACCATCTAGAAGACATCAATTAGACCGGTAGTTCTCTACGGTCACGAAACATGGACATTGCTAGTGGAGGACCAACGCGCTCTTGGAGTCTTTGAACGGAAGGTGCTGCGTACCATCTACGGTGGAGTGCAGATGGAAGACGGGACGTGGAGGAGGCGAATGAACCACGAATTGCACCAGTTGCCGGGAAAACCTCCCATCGAACGCATCGCAAAAATCGGTTTCCTACGATGTGCTGGGCATGTCGTAAGAATGTCTCCTTCAAATTGGCCCAGAACTTCTTTATTGGGTGGATCTGGGGCACGTTCGAGGGTTGGCATACTTGGGCACTACCGTAATGCCCAACCACTCCATTTCCTACAGCGCCCGGTTTGAGTAGTGGGCCGTCGTTAGATCCGGCCAGAACACCACGTCGTCATCCTTGTGGTATTTTAAATGAAGGCGGCAACTTCTGGCAGGCACTTCGTACTGTAGATTGCGGCGTTCACTGCCAGCCCCGACAAAAAGAAGAGGAGACGTGATATGATTCCCTTTTCACTGATTGTGAGCTACAGCAACACCTTCTTTGGGAACTTCGTGTGCGCTGTGTACTATACATCGCTGCTTATTTCTTTCGTCGGAAAGGTGAAGTAATCTTGCCTTATCAGTCGTTGCCGCCCAACGTGAGGTACGTCTCGTCGTCCATAACAATCACCACGTTCTGCTTCGCCGGGAAGATCTCTTTGACTAGTATCTTCAGCCGATGTTTCTGGGTTTTCGTTTGTTTCTTCGGCACGGCTGGCTTCCATGCTTCCGCATGTCCATTTTGGCCAAATATTTCTTGACCACATTGACCTCTCGGCCAAATACACGACTGAATGAATGATAAGCATATGTCGTTGAATTCAAATATGTTATCTGAATTGTCATATTAGGCCACATTTTCGAAATATGGCCACTTTATGGCCTCCTGGAGTATCCGGAACATCCGATTAACTGGTAAATTCATTAGCCTCGTCCTTAAGCAATACGATTCTTTTCAAAACCATTTGTACGTATACTGTAAGAAGCAAAGCAATGTACGGCACTGGCCACTCAGTGTCACGGTCTTCCGGAAGTACCGAAACATTCCTAAAATTAAATAATGCAGCCATCCGAAACCAAATAGATAAAGTGAATCAACGAATTCTGAAATATTAGGTTGGTTTGTTGTGTTTCGAAAAATATATAACTTGAATTTTTCATTTTGTCACTAGGGTGTTCTATTTATAAACAGGGTGGTCAAAAAAACGAAACTTTAGAAAATATATTTCTCAAAAAATTATAACTTTTGAACTATTGGACCGATTTTCATTTTTTTAATATGAAAGTATATGAAAAATAATGGGTTATAGTTTTGTGAATTACTCTAAATATATTTAAAACAAATCTTATTATTTCAATCAATAAACGAAATTTCCTGTTTTTATTATTTTCGTGTCGATTACAATTTTCACGTAAATTTAATTTAAGGAAATACAGAGGATTTAACATTAAGTCACTACAATGATTGTAATGATTCATTCCTATATGTGTGTTCATTATTTCTACCCTTTTTGCAAGAGAAAGGTATACAAATCGCTTGGAAAATCGACTTTTAGTCCGAGGCTCCGAGTACCGAGTGATAAACCTTACCTTACCGATATCCCTACGACATGCTCAGCCCATCATAGTCCACCGATTTTAGCGATGCGTACGATTGGAGGTTCTCCCAGCAAATGATGCAATTCGTGGTTCATTCGCCTCCTCCACGTTCCGTCTTCCATCTGCACTCCACCGTAAATCGTACGCAACACCTTCCGTTCAAAGACACCAAGGGCGCGTTGGTCCTCCCCTAGCAATGTCCATGTTTCGTGACCGTAGAGAACTACCGGTCTAATTAATGTCTTGTAGATGGTCGGTCAACTTTGTAGTTCAGTGAATTTTGTTCGACTTTGCGTCCTTCGGAGCCCAAAGTAGGCACGATTGCCAGCCATAATGCGCCTTTGTATTTCTCTGCTGGTGTCGTTATCGGCGGTCACCAATGAGCCCAGATATACAAACTCGTCTACTACTTAGATTTCAACACCGTCGATCTGAACTCATGGTAACATTTTTTTCTCGTGAGCCTCTTCTCTTCATGTATTTTGTTTTCAACGCATTAATCTCAAGCCCAATCCTACCAGCTTCAGCCTTAAGTCTGATGTTCGTATTCGCCATCGTCTCAAAGTTACGTGCTATCAACGTCGTCGGTGATACTAAATAGTTGGACAGACTCCTTTAAGATCGTGCCACTCGTGACTATCCCAGGTCTTCGAATCACACCCTCCAATGCCATGTTAAACAAAAAACACGATAATCCATCATCTTGCCGTTATCCTATGATATTATTATTATTATATTATTATTATTAATATATCTTTATTATGATTGATTATTATGGTCCTGGAAACTTGATGTCATCACCATTACACTTATTTATGAGTTCTCATGTTATTTGATGTGTCACATGGTGGGTTTTGATCCAAATCTGGATCTTATCACTTCTCCGAGAGTAGCCGGAACATCAATCCGGATGAGGCCAATGTAGTTCTAGACTTTTGATATCATCACTGTTGCGTACAACACGATAGGACAGCATTCCACTCAGTGGTCGAATGCCTACACCATTGTAAGACACCCTACACAGCACCAGTACACTCCATTAGTATCGCCTCAATTGGCATAGAATACCACCATGCGACCACTTTTGATCGCATAGCGGCTGGATATAAAAGCAACACGCACTACCGGTCACGTTATTTCCAGTTCAAACCAAACTATTGTCAACAACAGAAGTCCGAAATATAGTTTAAAAAGCCAACGCGACGCAGTGAAGATTTCAATTTCTCCCTCCGATCGAAGCCACACAATCAGCCTTTTTCAAGGCTAGAGTTGAAGGATTTCTCCACCGTAAAACCGAACCAGTGACCTACCCCAAATCATTCCATCCGCCGTTGCCAGGCGTGAGAGCTACCGACGAGGATTCCCGTGCGTGGACATCTTTTTGGTCCTTCGAACCGGATCGTGTCAGATCATTCGAAGTGGAATCAGTGCATTCACCCTTGCCACTGTGCAATCACCTCTGCCATCGCTTTGTTGCGAACCCACCGCTGCTTTGTAGTAGCATCATCACGTGCCCACTGTGGGGCAATTAAATTCGATCACCGATCGATCGGTCGGTGTTTTACTGCAGTGTTTCGGTCAGTTGGAGAAATTGTTCTTCCCGTCGCTTGTCCGTGGTCGCGAGTTTTGTTTGAATAGCACCAAAAGTGAGATAAGTGCCAATTAGAATTGAACATTGAACAATAAAAGAAAGCGCAGTGAACATTATTGCTATTGAAAAGCGCTAGTGCGTGATATCCAGTAGCATCAAGTGAACGATAAAAACCGCACGTATACCCTGTTGTCGTTTTCCGGATTTCGCGTGAAAATCCAGCTGACACTGTCGTTTCCAGGTTTGGGCGTCAGAACCTGTGCCATCGAGCATCTCGTTTCCCAGGTTTGGGCGTCAGAACCTGCGCCATCGTATGTGAGTTGGTTGTGTTGGGTTGGTTTGATAATCGGTGAGTACACAGCTAGTGTAAGCAACTTTTTTGGATTTTGGAGTGGTGGAGTGGACCGGCATCGAATTTTTGGAATTTTGGTTGAGCTGTGGTTGTGATTGGTGGTCATTTTGTGTAACGGCGTTTCAAAAAGTGAAAATGACTTCGCTTCGGGAGCGCGCCAAAGTGTTGAGCGTCACAGTGAGCGCCATCCAGACCATCAAAAACTTCGTCGACAATTATGATGCCGAGGTCGATCAAGATAAAATCGACTCAAGATTGAATAGGTTGGACACATTATACGATCGCTTTGTTGATGCCTCTATAGCGGTAGAACTGCTAACGGACGATAAATCAGAAACAAAGGGAACGTTTTTGAAAACTCGGAACGAGATGGAAGAAACGTATTACACATTGCATGATTTTCTCACAGCACACAAATTAAATCGTCACATTGCTACATCTGTTACCCCCTCCCCCGTGACCACTTCTGTAGTGCGTTTGCCTAAAATCGATCTGCCAACCTTTGACGGTGAAATTGAAAATTGGATACCGTTCTATGATGCGTATCGTAGTTTAATCCACAACAACAAGGGCTTAGCTGCTGTCGATAAATTCCATTATCTGATGGCTGCATTAAAGGATCCAGTCAAGAGGTTGCTCGATACCACTAGCATCACAGGGGATAACTATAGAATAGCTTGGGATTTGTTGGTCAGTCGTTATGACAATAAACGATTGTTGATTAAAAATCATATTAGCGCATTATTCGCCATTGAGCCTGTGAGGAAAGATTCTTCTGCTGCAATATTAGCCTTGGTTGACCAATTTGAACGTCATGTTAAAATATTAACGACGCTTGAGGAGCAGACTGAGCATTGGAGCTCTCTGCTGGTGCACATGGTGTGCAGTCGTTTGAGTAACAGTATCTTGAGGGAATGGGAACGATCTACTGGTAGTGATAAAGACAAGATTCCTACCTACAGTGAACTGATTGTGTTCCTGAAAGATCAAGCTCGAATTTTATTGTCCCTAAATAGTGGAAGCCTGATACCCTCTCCGCCTAAAGATAAACCTCGTTTCTCTGTAGCCCACACCGCATCTCTTGGGAAATATACTCCATCAACAACTTTCAGCTGTATTGTTTGCAATCAATCACATCGCATCTACGATTGTGAGGTGTTCAAACGAATGACAATCGATCAAAAGCAAGATACTATCCGCAAGAAGAAACTCTGTTGGAATTGTTTGTCATCGAGTCACCTCTGCCGAGAATGTTCATCTAAGCCCTGTAGGAAGTGTAATGAGAAACACCATACACTGTTACATCCATCTTCACCCAACGATCGTTCTATCCAACCACAAGCCAAATCATCACCTGGACATCAAAAACCCACCATCACCCTCGGACGTGAATCCGTTATCCCTGCATCATTGTCCAATCAAATTCCACCACCTCCAACCACCTCATCTGCCACCCAACAACCTCTCACCACCGCATTAGCTGCATCAAGCTCTTCACCCACCATCTACTCGACTGTTCTGTTATCTACAGCCGTGGTAAAGGTCCACGGCCCGTCGGGAAGGTCTACATTTGTGCGAACCCTCTTGGACTCTTGCTCTGAGTCAAATTTCATCACCGAAAGAATTGTTCAGCTCTTGGGACTAAATCGACGAAAGCAAACCGCAGTAATCGCTGGAATGGGTGGGTCCACCGTCAACAGCACCCATTATACTGTCGCAGATTTCAGCTCTGTTGATTCCACCTACTCTAACACACTTACGTTCAGCATTCTCTCAAAAATCACCAACGATTTACCATCAAGAGCGATCGATATTTCTCAATGGAACCTCCCTCCTGAGATAGTCTTGGCTGATCCTGATTTCGCTTCACCGCAAAGAATCGACATGGATATCGGTGCTCAACTGTTCTTCACTCTGCTCCAAGAAGGACAACTCCCAGTGATGGTCAGTCGTCCTGCAGACCAACCTGTTCTTCAACGTACCGTACTAGGATGGGTCGTTAGCGGACCTGTCACTATCAATTCACCCATCCAATGTGCTGAAAGTGTCACTCTCCTGTGTACTACCGATGATTTAGATCAACAATTGACTCGATTCTGGGAAGTTGAAAACTGCCCTCAAATTCGTGGACTTTCCAAAGAAGAATTAGTTTGCGAAAAGTACTTTGCTGAAACCACCACCCGCGACGAATCAGGTCGATTTGTTGTACGCCTACCGAAGAAGGAGCACGTCTTGAACCAACTTGGTGACTCCGAGATCGGTGATCTCATCTTGAAGGGCGTCGATCCCAACGAACTAGTCAACAATGCACTATGGTGGAAGGGTCCACCATGGTTAACGTCTAATTCAGCCGAGTGGCCTAATACGTTCCAATTCAAAGATGTACGTGATTTCCCTCTCGAAGTTCTTGAGACCAAATCTCGTACGATTGCTGCCGTAACTCGATCCAACGAAGCTCATGATCACATGCTGTTCACTCGCTACTCATCACTAACAAGATTCACTCGTATTGCTGCGTATTGTCGCCGGTTTGTGCGATACTGCCGGGCTAGGATCGCTGGATGCGACCTGCGAGCCATTCCGTATCTTACATCAGCAGAACTTCTCCAAGCACAAGAAGGACTTGTTAAAGCTGTACAAAATGAGTGTTTCAGCCTAGAAATTGCTTTCCTTCAAGACAGATGCGAGGAAAATCTCAAGAAGTCACCATTGCGCACTTTAAACCCATTCGTTCATGATGGTCTACTCCTGGTCGGTGGCCGGCTGAACCACTCGTCTTACTCATTCACACGCAAACATCCGATGCTATTGCCAGCATCCCACCCGTTCACCTCACTGCTCGTTGATTCGGTACACAAGCAACTTCTCCATGCTGGTCCGAGAGCGATGATCGCTCACATCCGTGAACGATTTTGGCCACTGAACCTCCGGAACTTGACTCGGAGGTATGTTAAATCCTGCTTGCAGTGCTATCGTATCCGTCCACAACCAGAAAATCAGCTGATGGGTCAGCTACCAAAGGTTCGCATCACTCCGGCTCGTGCGTTTCTCAACACAGGTGTTGACTTCTGTGGTCCAGTTTGGCTGAAGGTATCAAAACGTCGAACGAAACCAGCTCCACCAACTCGAGCATACGTCGCTGTGTTCGTCTGCATGACTACGAAGGCCGTGCACCTCGAATTGGTTAGGGATCTTAGCTCCGAAGCTTTCATCGCTGCTCTGAAACGGTTCGTTGCCCGCCGAGGCAAGCCAATCTCCCTGTTCTGTGACAATGCAACAAATTTCAAGGGCGCAGACAGGGAACTACGAGACCTATACAAGCAACTTAATGATCAACAATTCCAACTGAAGCTTAAATATTTCTGCGCTGAATCATCAATCCATTTCAGTTTCATCCCCGCAAACGCTCCAACATTCGGTGGCCTATGGGAGGCTGCAGTCAAAGCGTTTAAACACCACTTTCGACGAGTCGTCGGCTTCGGCTCCCTGTCAAGCGATGCTATGCGGACCGTTCTGTGCCAGATAGAGAGCTGTCTCAACTCACGGCCTCTGACTGCTCTATCCGAGGACCCAAGTGACACGGAGGTTCTCACACCAGGACACTTTCTGGTCGGCTCAGCACTCCAATCAATCCCGGAGCCTGACCTTGCCCAAGTTCCCAGCAACCGGCTTTCGCTTTGGCAACAACGCACAAAAAAATACTACCGGCAGCCAAATGTTCTGATCGGCAAGCTGGTACTCCTGAAGGACGATAATCTACCCCTGCTCAAGTGGAGTGTGGGTCGCATCGAAGCTGTTCGTCCCGGCGCGGATGGCCTTGTTCGAGTGGTCAAAGTTAGACTGGCATCTGGTGCAGTCTTTGATCGGCCGATCGCGAAGGTCTGCCTCCTACCAATCGACAGCGAAGTAAGTTCCACCACAGATTCGAACAGTGGCAACCCGGATGATGCAGCACCCGCTGCAAACCAAGACGATTCTTAAATTAAGTTGTGATTACGAATTAACATTGAAATTAAAGTAAATTGAATTAGCATTTAATTGGTGGCCGGTATGTTGCGTACAACACGATAGGACAGCATTCCACTCAGTGGTCGAATGCCTACACCATTGTAAGACACCCTACACAGCACCAGTACACTCCATTAGTATCGCCTCAATTGGCATAGAATACCACCATGCGACCACTTTTGATCGCATAGCGGCTGGATATAAAAGCAACACGCACTACCGGTCACGTTATTTCCAGTTCAAACCAAACTATTGTCAACAACAGAAGTCCGAAATATAGTTTAAAAAGCCAACGCGACGCAGTGAAGATTTCAATTTCTCCCTCCGATCGAAGCCACACAATCAGCCTTTTTCAAGGCTAGAGTTGAAGAGTTTCTCCACCGTAAAACCGAACCAGTGACCTACCCCAAATCATTCCATCCGCCGTTGCCAGGCGTGAGAGCTACCGACGAGGATTCCCGTGCGTGGACAATCACCATTGGACTTATTTAGAGTTCTCATATAATTTGAGGTGCTGCATGATGGGTTTTGATCTTAGGCCAAAATTGGCAGCTTTTCCGGGGGAATTGCGAAGCCAGTGAACCGATTCTGTTAGCTTGGGTCCCAAAACTACCGCTTAGCATTTTTTGACTACATGCGATTTGCATTTTTATGTGTGAAAATGTGTCGATCCGACTTCACAAGAAATAGTCACAAGACCGTTGAAAGGCAGCATATTTTAGCAAAAAAAAACAGCATAGTCCAGTAAACCCCCTGACATGCGCGGATTCTCTTGATGGTAGTTTCAAATGATATATGAGCATTGCCCTTTGTTGTTTCATCAGAAAATATGTTCCATAAAGTTCTCTGAAGGATTTACCTGAAGTTTTTTGAAGAACTTCCCAAAGTTGTCAGATGAACGTACCAAAAATATTCATATTGGTGCTATCAGCCTTTTATGTGTTCTCATGATAAACATTCGTTACATAGTTCACAGGCAGACCAGTGGCACGCTTTGAAATAATTCTGAACTATAAAGTCGGCCGTCTGGGAGACCAAGATTACTATGAATTCTAGAAAACATGATTTAGATATCAAAATACAGATATTACAAATAGTTCACATAAACACTAGCGCCACGTAGCGGCCGAATTCTGAACTAATGTGTATACCATTCAAATAACTCTGATCCCTTGAATATCTTTTTTGAAGATGCCATCTTGTTATGTGTCAATAATCTCGAGATCCAGATAATATTGTAAGTTTACATGCACACTAGCGCCAAGAAGTGAGATAATTCTAAATTGTTGGGTCGAGCGTCTGAAAGCCCCTGATCTCCATATACAGGTAATGCACAAAGTTCACTCGAACACTGGCGTCACGTTGCAGACGGGCTATGCAATAATGTTAACACCATCCAAAAGGCCTCACTCAACCATACATCTTTGTCGAAGACGCCGATTTGCTATATGTAAAGGATCTCGAGATTTAGGTTGTAAAATAAGTTTAAAATGCACACTAGCGCCGCGTAGCCAAATAACTCTGAAGTTTTAAGCCTACCATCCTGAAGGCCTTGGTCTACTGAACAACTTTGCTCAAGGATGCAACTTCCTTTATACAAAGGACCACGAGATATTTTCTGATGAAACAACAAAGGTCAATGCGCATATTTCATTTGAGACCAACATCAAAGGAATCCGTGAATCAGCGCTTTTTAGGTATTTTCGTAACTTGTCTGGCAGTGAGATTTGAACTCGTGACTTTGGCGTGAGAAGTTTTTGAGTGGTTCTAAAAATATATCGAAATTTCAATTTTTGATGCCAATTTGGGGAGAAAAATGCAAATCGCATGTAGTCATAATACGCTAACGAAAACTGGTACGGAGCTCTGGGTCTAGAAATCTCTGCCGACTAAATTGAAAAGCAAAATAGTACCTTTAATTCGGGGGTTGTTTCATTCAAATCGGTTCCGTAGTTGCTTGGGGAACTTATTTAGTAGATGCACACTACCTACACACATTCAGTGAATTGAGCTGAGTTTGTTGTGTATCACGCTTCTAAAAACTTTGGATCAAAAGTCGCTTTTCCAAGGTATATATTCACTTCTTCGTACGAAGGGTAAGACCGTGGTAATCTGGAATGAGATTTATGTTTTAACCAAATTCAAGGGTTTTTCAGACTTTCCAGGTAGCTGGCCTTTCAGAACCGTGTTTGCGCAAGTTTGCGCAAGATGAAACCAAATTGTCAAAAAGTGGGTAAAAAAATCTTCGAAATTAGCATATTGTGGTGTATATGCGCGTGTGTGTTTACATTTGAAAACTTAGTTGACGTTTTTTTTCGGTTCTCCATACATTTTATATGGGAGTCAAAAACCACGACCATGTAGGACCCATACTTTGAAAAATTGTAGAGAGCACAAGGTGCATAAAAAAAATTGGAAAAAGAAATTTCAAATAGTGTACAAAATTAGAATATATATACTTATTATGAAATGAGGAGGTTTATTTTGTCTACTTTTTCCGCATTAGAATCACTGTGCAACGCACGGAAAGAAGTGGCCACCTTGCCTTCCGTCATCCGTTTGGGCTTCTGTTGAATCCTCCGGTCGCTTAAAACGGTCGGACGGCTGGAACCAGGCTACCGCTCGATGGACTCTCCCTTCTCCAGAAGTGCCAGAATCTCGTAGATGTTTTGGCCGACAAAAAGTATCCGGCCGGTTCAAAGTGGACCACGATGGCCGATTTTTTTTTGGCCCGGATGGAGCAAGTGGTATGAACAAACCATAGATCGAAGTTGTTTCACTGTTCTCGTCGTAGCTGCCGTAAACAAACTGATGGAGTTGTCAAATTTTTACAGGCAACTAACGGGTGGCAACTAAAATTTTGGAATTTCTTTCTCAAGCTGTCAAAAATAGACAAACATAGTTGAAGAAGATCTAATTTATTCAAATAAAAGATACATTGTCCATTGTTGAAAAAAAATTAGTAGACATTTGAAAACGGTCCGTAATCGGATGTTCGGCGAAGCTTCCGTTTGATGTCGGAACAGGAGCGTTGTACGTTGTAGCACCTTCTCAGATTACAACGAAACTTTCTGGGTGTGTAGACATGACTACATAAGCCACTTTGCATACTTAGTTTCTTAATTTTTTTTTCTAGACTGTCTTTTGAAAAGGGCTAATTTTTTTCATAGACTTTATTCATATGTATTTCAATGACTACTCCTACAAAAAAGTGTTGTATGGGTGGTTATCACAAAATCAGTCAAGTTTCAAGAAAAAAAATATTGAAAAAAAATCCAAAATGAGCGCTACACTGAAAAAAAAATCATTTCAAAAAAATTCAAAGTCGATATAAAAAACGCTATTTTTGATTTCGATGAAATTTTGTCTCAAGATAGGTAAATATGTTCCCTACCAACCGTTGATACATCATAAGATGGGCACTTTAAGGAAACAAAGTTTTTCTATCAAAAACTTTTTCATGTCCCATTGGCGATAAGATTGGCGATAAACTCAATGTTTCAGCAATGGTATTAAACTTTTCAACATTATATGGACCCTGTAGTTGATCTGTTGATCTGATGGGAATAACTCCAATGATGGAATTGATGGTACCATATCTGTAAGTAAAAAAGGGTAAATTTATAATAATGAATACAGTGGAAATTTTAAAAAAGAAGATAACATGTTGAAGGATAAACCCCCGTTCACATTACAACCTATATTACGTGATATAGAGTATCTTGATATCAATTGCCATGCACATTATTTCCAGTGAAAACTAGATGCTTAGATGCTGATATCAAGATAGTCTATATCACGTAATATAAGCTGTAGTGTGAACGGGGTGTAACTTACTTAACTCATGTTCGATTTGTTGACCACTCGTTGACGGTTCTGGATTATCATGATGTTGCTGCCCACTAATTGATAGTTGCATAGTTTCATCGTTTCCATCCGATTGGCGTTTTTTCGTATTCGGACCTCTATTGTGACTTATCAATCCACGACATGACTCACAAATACTCATCGATTCTTCGATTTCATGGGTATATCTCATGGAATGAATTTTGTCTATTATCCTTGATGACATGATACGTAGGTGTTGAAACTTATTCCTACGTTGTGTTTTTTATTACAAATTTTCGCCAGGCAACAACCCCAGTGTGCACCGCGAGAAATCGAGAGAAAATGTTCTTAGGACAGCCGTACTTCAGGCGCGGATTGTTCACTTGATAAAGGCACACGCGAACAAAGAACTTTATAAGAATGAGTATTTTCGGTACGACCGATTAAAATACTGCCACTGTTAACCACTTTATTTCAGTAAGGACACTTGTTATATCGTTTTTGGTTGCTGTATTCACTTCTAGCTACTAAAGCATACTGACGATAATTCATGATAGTGATCTAAGCTAAGCTGATGGGTGGTGATGACGAGACGAAGATGAAAACCCGAACGCCAACAGCCGAGGCTGAAGGGTTGCCAGTTGTGCCACATATTTTCGCTCGAACGGGCGAAAATGCGATGCTGCATGGGTACGCTACCAAATTCTACATTGTGCATCAACATACCCGCCACCTTGAAGCAATTCAATATTTGTAAACAAACTACAGCTAACCACAAGCAGGTAAGAAAATTCAATATTACACAATTTCAACTTAATTATTCTTAATTAATCCTATTGATCTATCTTCACAGGTGATTCTCGGTGCGTTCTCCTCTGGAAGCCGGTTGACATCATCGGATGCTGAAGTTGCGTCAGGAAGCAAGCAGATTTTTGTGATGGGACGAGTTACTATTCCTCTTGCGGTTCGAAGCGTGACAACACGGGTGATTTGATCGCTTCCTGGGTGCAGACATACTATTCTGGCAAGCGGCCAGCGAGTGGGTGATTGCTGCTCATTGACGATGATGACCATTCGTCCCGGTTGGATGAAATTATTTCGAGACGCTAGCTTGGTGTCCTTCTGAAGCTCCTGTAGGTATTCCTTGCGCCAATGGATCCAAAACTGCTGTACATGTAGTTGCAGCTTGTGGTAGTGCTCCAATCGACTCTCCGGGATGTGCAGCAAGTCTGGGCCGGGCAAGGCATGCATAGAAGTGCCAATGATGAAGTGCGCTGGTGTAAAGTGCCGCCAAGTCATTCGGGTCATCGGACATCGGCAGGAGCGGCCTAGAATTCATCGCAGCTTCGATTTGGCACAGGATAGTTGCCATATCCTCGTAGTTTAATCTCGATGCTCCTAATTGGCGAAATAAATGCTTTTTGCTACTTTGACGGCCGCTTCCATAAGCCTCCAAAGTGAGGGGCTTTTGGTGGAGCAAAGTGCCAAGATATCCCCTCCTCGGCGCAGGTGGATACGATTTTCTCCCTCTCATCTCTCTTCCGAAGAATAGCAAACAACTCGGCGAGCTCTCCTTGGGCACCCTCGAAGTTCTTTCCATTGTCCGAATGGATGTGGGTGGGGCGTCCACGTCGAGCAATAAAGCGTCTCAGGGCAGCGATAAAGGCTTGAGTTGTTAGATCGCAAACCAATTCCAAGTGGACAGCCTTGGTCACGAAGCAAACAAACAGGCACAGGTAAGTTTTGATAGGAGATGCCCTCTTGTGGACTGGTCGTAGGTATAGAGGTCCAGCGTAATCTACGCCGGTTACGGAGAAAGGGCGAGCTGGCGTGATTCTTGAGGTAGGTAATTGGCCGATTTGCTGCTGTGCTGGAACAGGATTCAGGCGCACGCAGCGAAAGCAGTTACGGACGGTAGAGCGGACCAATTGGCGGCCACGTACAGGCCAGAATTCCTCACGGATGGATGATAGCAAAAAGACGCCCGCCACCGTGAAGAAGGTTCAGGTGGTAGTATTCGGCTATTAATTTGGGAAACGGATGATTGGCTGGGAGTAAAGCAGGGTGCTTTGACTGATAGGGTAGTTGCGAAAAGTTTAATCGGCCTCCAACCCTCAGGATTCCTTCTGGGTCAATGAAAGGATTCATTCGACGAATGCAAGATCGTTTGGGCAAAACTTGCCTGTCTTTCAAGGCTTTGATTTCATCTCGAAACGCATCTCTCTGGGCAAGGCGAAGCAGTAATGATTTGGCTTGAGTAAGATGCTCGACGGTAAGTATTCCCTGGGTTGGCTCATTAGTGGGTGAAGGTTGGGTTCTGGCTTTGACACGTGCGTTGTCGATGAAACGCAAGCAGTAGAGCAATCACGTGGAGCAAACGACGATATGTACTCCACCGAGAAAATAATGGATCCGGCTCAGCTGCTGTATGGATGACGTTAATGACTTGTTTTGCCTCCAGGACTTCTTCAGGAACGCTCGACGGCAATGATATTGGCCAGGAATGCGATGGCTCCGACAACCACGAAGGTCCGCGCTTCCACAAATTGCTGTGCAGGAAATCTCCAACGGACAGGCCTCGAGACACAAGGTCAGCAGGGTTCTCTACACCAGAAATATGATTCCACTGACATCCATGTGTGAAGTGTTGCACCTCAGAAACGCGATTGGCGACAAAGGTTTTCCAGACGTTTGGTGGGGAGCGAAGCCATTGCAGTGTAACTGCCGAGTCGGACCAGAAGAAAGCTGCAGAAATAGGAATTTCAAGAGCCTCCTTGACACGGTGGTACAAATGCGCTGCGAGGACTGATGCGCACAATTCTAGGCGAGGGATAGTTAGGCGCTTAAGTGGAGCAACTTTAGACTTCGACATAAGAAGATGAACCGTTATTTCTCCCTGGTCATTTTCGCAACGCGCGTACGTACATGTCCCATACGCCGATTCTGATGCATCAGCAAACGTGTGAAGCTCAACACGGGAGTTCGGGTGAAATGCGTAACGTTGCGTACGATAGGTTGAGATGAGTGGATACTCGCTGCAGAAGCTCTCCCATTTAATGCGAGTGGGTTCTGGAACCGGGTCATCCCAATCGGAGGAAATTAACCATAATTCCTGCATCAATATCTTGGCTCGTACAACTACAGGAGATATCAAGCCCAGTGGATCAAATAGCTTAGCGATGTCCGATAATATTGATCTCTTCGTAGGTGGGGTGTCACGAAGCTGGATCATGGGATCAAATCGGAAGGAATCATTTTCAGGCTCCCAACAAATTCCCAGTGCCTTTACTGCCTCGTTGGGGGTGAAGCTCAGCGTTGATTGTGTTCCGATATGCTCGTTGTCCAACCCTTCCAGTACTTCAAACCTACTGGACGTCCATTTTCGCAGCTCGAGTCCGCCTTTCAGCATCAGCTCTGCTGGATTCCTCACGGAGACGGATTGCCTCTTCTACAGAATTGGCACCGCCGATGAAATCGTCCACGTAAAAGTTTTACGAAGAACTGGCCCGGCGAGAGGGTATGCATCGCCTTCATCAATGGCCAACTGCTGAAGCGCACGGGTTGCTAAGAACGATGAAGGAGCAAGACCGTAGGTGACGGTAAGCAACTCGAAGATTTGGATGGGACTCGTAGTTGTCATTCGCCACAGGATGCGTTGGAGAGGAGTATCATCGGGATGCACGAGAAATTGTCGGTACATTTTTGCGATGTCTGCAACCATCGCAATCAAATAGGTGCGGAACCGGAGAAGTATAGATATCAGGTCATCCTGCACGACAGGACCGACACAAAGAGCCTCATTGAGTGAGTAACCAGTAGATGTTTTAGCCGAGCCATCGAAGACAACTCGGAGCTTCGTAGTAGTACTCGATGCTTTTATCACGGGGTGGTGTGGCAAATAGTATGGGATGGAGTCATCCTCGCTGCGGGGCTCGACCAACCTCATATGGCCGAGGAAAGGTATTCTTGTAGAAATTTGTGGTACTCTTCCTTGATGGCTGGGTTCCTCTCAAGTCTCCGCTCAAGCATTTCGTATCGACGAGTGGCATTGATACGAGATTCTCCCATCAGGACATTGAAGTCTGCTTTTCGTGGTAAACGAACCATATAGCGCCCCTCGGTGGTACGCGTTACCGTGGACTTGAAGCGAGATTCACAGTATCGCTCCTCAACCGAATAATTGTCCTTCATAGCCAGGTCTTCCGTCTTCCAAAATCGTTCGATACTCTCCTCTAGCGTCATTGTAGAGACATTCAAGATGTTGAATGAAAGCGAGTATGAAGTTGAAGGATTGTTAGGCTGTGTTCTTGCTGAACCGGTGACGACCCATCCAAAAACGCTTTTCACCAGTAGTGGAAGATGTTCACCTAGATGAATGCGAGCGGCGCTAGGGAAGAAAGATTGGAAGTGCTTCGCTCCGAGTACCATATCGATGCGCTGGCTCTGGTTGAATTCAGGATCAGCAAGGGCTAGCTCTCCAGGAATTTGCCAATCTTTTACAGGGATGTCCTGTGCCGGTAGGTTTGCGGTTACCTTGTTCATTATTAAGAAGTTGACGTCGCATTCGAACTCACCATTCCGTGATGCGATCTTCGCTACGATGGATTCACGAACAGCTTGCTCGAGCTGACCGGCGCCCTGTATGGTAACATTAACGTTCCTTTTCCTCAGTCGAAGTTGCCGCGCCATACGATCGCTGATGATGTTGGGCTGCGATCCACTGTCCAAAGAGCTCGAACCAGATGACCTTGACCGAAAGCATCAACAACCTTCACAAGCGCTGTCAGAAGGAATACGTTTTCCCTGGGATGTTGAATTGGAACGCTGACTTCAAAATCACGAACGGTTTCAGTGGCTGCAACTGATGTGCTTGGGATAGGAGCGGCAGAAGTGGAAGCAGCGGTATGCAACAGAGGTGATGACGTCGATGGCAGTGTTTACAGTTGAAATCCGAGGAACAATTCTTCGCTGTGTGCTCTGCCTTCAAGCAGTTGAGGCAGAGGCGCTTTCTCATGGCAAGCTGCTGACGTTGAGGTACCGAGAGACCGATGAACTTCTCACATCTGCTGATGTAGTGCTCTTGTGTACAGACTGGACACTTGGATGTCGCTTTAGTGGTGGAAGCGTACGAAGTAAAACGTTGCTGGTGTCTTTTTGCCCCATGCTGCGAAGAACTTGGTACGGATGGAGACGCATGGTTGTTCACAGAGATAGACTCGAGTACGCGCATTCGTCGCTGCAGAAAGTCGATGAGACATGGATAATCCGGGTTGTCCACAGTTGATGCATGAACTTCCCACGCTTTGAGAGTGTCATCGTGAAGTCGAGTACAGAGCAGATGTTCCAAAATACTGCTCCACTGATCTGTAGGCTCTCCCATTTGCTTCAGAGTCTTGGTGTGACGCTCGAATTCGTCCACCAATGCATGTAGTGTCGATGCTGTTTCCTTTTTCATCCGCTGAATTTCGAAAATAGCCTGTAAATGCCGTTTCCTCAGAAGGTAGTCGTTCGCGTACCGCTTAACTAATGTATCCCAAGCCAAGTTGTAATTGGCTGCGCTGATAACTATCGTTTCAATCAGCTGTGCAGCCTCACCTTTCACAGCAGCCTTCAGGTAGTGGAATTTTTGAATCCCCGGAACGTCGGGATTAGAATGAATCAAAGCCAAAAACGTGTCGTGGAAGCCCAACCACTGCATATAGTCTCCATCGAACTCGGGGAGCGAAATTGTGGGAAGCTTTAGCCCGAGAGAGCGGAATTATGGCCAACAACGAGGGATTGGTGCGTTTCGAGAAAGAACAGGAAGTTTTGAAGTCAGATCGGCTTTTATTGAAAATAGCCGGTTTTCAAAGCCAGCACGTGCCTCTTCATGCATTCGCCTACCTTCTTCATCTTGCTCGTTGACCTCCAACTCCGTCTGAACGTCCTCCAGTCTGGCCCAAACGCCTTCAATATGGTCCAAACGAATCTGAACCTGCCTTGCGTCCCGCTCAGGATTAAATGCTGCCAGAAATGCCTCTGCCCGACCCAGTGCTGCGATGAGTGTCTCTCTTCGTGAAAGCAGCGCTTGTAGGTGCTCGTCTACGTCAGGCTCCGCCATCGTGAACGACGAAACGAACTCCGAATCGAGGAACCCGAAACTGGTTGGCACTGTCAAAAGAAGACCACGGTAGGCCCGGAGAGAAGAGGAAGTTGCTTGGAAATGCACTCACCGTTTCCAAGGCTTAATGTGCCTTGTATGATTAAAATCCACTGATAAGCCGCTGAAGAACTCGCAGAACTCCAAATCGATTCGATTAATCCAAGGGCTCCAGAAGATTGGTAGAAATCCTTTAAAACTCAATGCAAGCACGATGTAGCACGTGCTCAGTGGTAGAGATGGCGTGGTCTGGCCCGATGAATACTTCAATTGTTCCTCCGTCGAACAATGGATGCGGCTCCGTATTGTGCTCCACACAATGAGCAGACCGAAGAAATGGCGCTGGATGGCCAACGTGACGAGCCCCAATCAGGGATGGTGGCAGTCACACGGTCCCGAACGTTCGAGAACCGTCAGCGGTACATACAAATAAAAAGAAACGCAGATCTAAAGCGCACCTGGGAGATACGTGGAAGGAATTGGACAGGTAATTACCTTGTGCCCAATTCAACGGGCCTTGTATCAAATACAATTAACTGGAACTCTCGAACAATCTGCGACAAGCTGGCGCTCCACAATGGCCGAACTAGAATGGCGCTTCCTTGTGGTGTCCCCTATTGTCGATTGTTACCGGATGATGGCGATCCCGTAGAGTCTGTAGGCCGTTAATCCTGGTCACGGCACCAATTTTATGTTGAAACTTATTCCTACGTTGTGTTTTTTATTACAAATTTTCGCCAGGCAACAACCCCAGTGTGCACCGCGAGAAATCGAGAGAAAATGTTCTTAGGACAGCCGTACTTCAGGCGCGGATTGTTCACTCGATAAAGGCACACGCGAACAAAGAACTTTATAAGAATGAGTATTTTCGGTACGACCGATTAAAATACTGCCACTGTTAACCACTTTATTTCAGTAAGGACACTTGTTATATCGTTTTTGGTTGCTGTATTCACTTCTAGCTACTAAAGCATACTGACGATAATTCATGATAGTGATCTAAGCTAAGCTGATGGGTGGTGATGACGAGACGAAGATGAAAACCCGAACGCCAACAGCCGAGGCTGAAGGGTTGCCAGTTGTGCCACATATTTTCGCTCGAACGGGCGAAAATGCGATGCTGCATGGGTACGCTACCAAATTCTACATTGTGCATCAACAGTAGGTAATGACGGTTGCACTTTGGATTGTTTATTTTTGCACAGCACTTGAATCTGTTGAATTTTGATTTACACGATTGGTCCATTATGACACTTTTCCGAACTGCTCCTAATAAACTTTTGCAAAGCGAAGTAACACGTTGAATGTCACTAATTCACTTTCTTGTTTAGTTTATATTTGGTTAGAGTACAACTCTTGATTCGTTTCTTTCGATTTGGTAGTTCGATTGTACTAAATAGCCTTACCTAGTATAAGGTAAGAAAAGGGGTAGAAAAGTTTTGGTAGAAATTACAGTAGCACTGATGCGTGTTCTAATATTGTATATTGAGTCACACTTCTTGAGTGCTGCTGAGTGAGTTTTATTGCATTTTAAGATGACTACATAGTCGTATAACCTTCACTTGTTTAGTTTTTGATTACAAAATACACTGAAAAAAAATCAATGGGACATGAAAATGTTTTTGTTAGAAAAACTTTGTTTCCTCAGAGTGCCCATCTTATGATGTATGAACGGTTGGTAGGCAACATAATTACTTATCTTGAAACAAAATTTCATCGAAATAAGAATTGGTGTTTTTTTAAATCGACTTTGAAATAAAAAAAGAGATTTTTCCCAGTGAAGGGCTCATTTTGATTTTTCAATTTTTTTTCTTATAACTTGACTTATTTTGTGACAATCACTCATACATACTTTTTTGTAGAAGTAGTCATTTTTTTATTAAACACATTTGAAAAAAATCTATAAAAAAAATTTGCGCTTTTCAAAAGACAGTCTAGAAAAAATTTGAAGAAACCAAGTATGCGAAGTGGATTATCTAGTCATGGACTACACACCTGGAAAGTTTCGTTATAATCTGAGAGGGTGCTGCCAACTCCAAATACGTGCCAACTCCAAATACGTCCAAATCCAAATACGAAAACCGTCAATTTTATTGTTATGTGAAAGTGCTCATTTTTTATTTTAATATCTCCGTAGTTGTTTTAGTATAAAACAATCTTTTGATTGATTTTCAAAGAATTTTTTTCAAAAAACTCATTATAAATATTATTTTTAGGTGGCAGTGTTACCAAACATGCTAATTTTTCTTTAAAAATAAAAATTGCAAGATTCGTTCAATGTAAACATTTTGATTTTTAAAATGACTACACTATCGTGTTTCTAACACTTTTTTTCCACAAAAAAAAAACACAAAAAATCTTAGGGTATTTTGAGCAATTCCTAAGATACAGCGTTTTGAAACAAAGAATCGCTTGTTCCCCTAGTTTTTGTACAATGTTGATGTTTTTTCCATGTATACCTCAGCAACTAGCATGGCTAGAAACAATCTCCGTGTTGGTATTTGAAGTAAGTTGTTCAAAGAATTTAGAAAAAAAAATATGATTTCTCAATGACAGTGTTGCTTTTCATGCTTTTCATTTAAAAAACTAAAATTGTAACAGTTTGCAACAATAACAACTCCAGCGTATTCTTCGGATTTTTTCCAGTGCTAGAAGAAACTTGCAAGACAAAACTGTTTCCTGATCAGGTGATCACAGCAAGCATTTTGTTTTGATTGAGGTGAAAGTGTTTTGGTTCAAAATGAACTGCTCGATAGGAGTATTCTTAGGAGTAAACAGTAAACAGTTCGTAAGAGTAAACAGTTCTCTGCGCGTCAATGGACATTGTTATGCTTTGGTCTGGTGTAGAAAGTTTGAAATTTGTGTGATGGCCATGCTGATCAGTACAGCTTAATCCGCTGCACTGAAGGTTTGCTGTAACCCTTTGAATTTACATACCATTGCTGATAGAAAGCAGTTAAAAACCGTATCAGTTATTTTTTTATGATGAGTTCAATCAGCTCATTGCGCATGTAATTCAAGGTCATAAGCTATGCATTAAGTGTTACCATGCTGTGCAAAACGTGTCGCCAGAGGTGACTTGTATCAACGATGCAGGTAATGTTTTTGTGTATTCAATTTTGTACCGGTATTAATTACTGATATAATATTCCTCAAATCAATGACTACGTCGTATATAATCATACAAATCTACAGAGTCTGACAACTACATACATATCGTACAACAAATCGCCAGTGAAAAAAAAACGTTAAGTCAAGAAATGTTCCATCCATAAACTTGGTTGAGCTTCTACAACGCTGAAGATGTTGTCTGGAAACTTGTATCCCAAGTGGGTTGTATCAACGAATAAGGAAACGAATAAGAAATATCCCACTCAAAAATTTGCTAGGGCTTCCATGGCACTGGCATACTTACATAACTCGATAACCGCTTTCTCTCCTTTTGAAATTACATACCGGGTATCCAAATAGATGCAATGAACAATGAAAGTGATGCAATATTATGATCATAAAACCTCCTAAATAGTTCCCATAACTGCCTTCTTGATTACCCAAAAACACCGTAAATAATAATCACCCGCCATTCTTCAATCGAATTCAACTCACCACTAATCGACAACCACTCGACCAACCAGCGAGTGGGACAAGCTCTGACTACGAATAATGCTGCACCGTCAAAACCGTCCATCTTGGGACGGACCGTAGCATTGCAATTTGCATCCTGCTCCATTAAACCGAAACTCCGTCGCCGAAGTGATAAATTTCAATTTGCCGGAAAATATTCCCACTGGCCAAAACGAAAAACTCAATTATTGTGTAACATTCCTTCCGGATACGTAAGCGAGCGTGCATAAAACAGCGATAATTTACAAAACTTTCCAGCTGGTCATTTTTCCTCATCTTCATTTTCCGGGTGCGACGGCCACATTCTACATTCTAGGATGCTTCAGAACCCGCCGCAGAGTCCCCCACTCTCGATTGCGCTGGCGATTTCTCGACATCCAGTAAGTTCTCAGTTCGACGGTGGCGGCGGTGATGTTCAAGTCCGTTGAGCAGCGGGTTCTTGCTTCTCTGTTTGGATCTCGTTGTTGAGAGAAGGAGGACAACACTTCCACCACCGGGCAGACCCTCGCGCAGCTCTGGCACCGGACCAAATCTGCGATCAGCAGCGGACGAGAAATTATTGCCGGACACATTTGGTCCGGAGACAGGAAAGGCAGCGCATTATCGCTTCTGCATTTGCTCGTTCACTGAGAAGAAACTGATGATTAGTTGGTGCAAGTTTTATTACATGAACAGTCAGTTTGTCCGGGCAAATTTCTGGAATGAATAAATTTTCATGCTTTCCTCTGTTATTTTGTTCCTTTTTTTATTGTAATGTAGGGATTGAGCAGGGGAAAATGAGGAGAAGATGATTAAGGTGGTCGTTGAAAGGGAATTGCATAATGATTTAGGCCATCAAAGATTACAAATAATATTAAAGAAGTTGTTTACAAGGTAGAATTGCATGGATGTCATTAGATATTTGTGGATATTTATTGCATAAAATTCTCGAAAACTGTTCAAAGTAACCTCTTTTTATTTATAACTTAATCGATGACTCGATTATTCGATGAATTAAATCCAGTTTATAGACTCTAGCCATCTTCTTATTATTTAAGAAAACAATTTATTCCAACACGAGGTGATTGCATGTGTGAGTTGAGAGTTTAGCTTGATCTTATGTTTAAGTATTTTTTACGTAGGACTACGTCTTTGTTTTTTATTTTGGGGTACAATTTAAAAAAATAATCGCTTTGCGACCGTCACGAAAAGTTTTCAAGTTTTGAGCGTTAATATCCCAGTCGTTTCTCAAGAGATTTCCAAAAATAATGCACCAATCGTTCAGAAAGTTTTTTACGCATCAATACAGAACATTTTTTTACAAAGGTTAAGCTTTGTCTTAAAAACTATATTAACCTCTCTAAGCCTAAGGAGTCATATATGATCCCAAAACGAATATAGCTGTATAAAATCACAGAATAAATAAAAGTGTATACTGTCTTCGACAGATTTGTTCTACATCAATTCTTCTTTCTGGGAAATATATAAAACATTTGAGTTTTAGGCCTAGTTGACGCCTAGAACTTCTTGAATAAAAAGAAGTTCAAAAAGAAAACATAAATGCTTTATCAATAGTGTAAAGTTTTGTTTTAAAATATGGTAAACATGCATATGTATAATTAAACTCTCGGTGATAAACGTTAAATATGTTCCTATCTTTCTGGGATGTTCTAGCTTGTCCAAAATGTACTTGAGTTCAAAACGTCAGATCTACAGTTGTAAAAGTAGCTTTTAGGGCTATACACGATACGTATTCAAACGTATTGAATGAACTTTTTGGAAGGTCAACAATCATTATTTGATAACGTTTGGATGTTCTAGGTCATCCAACCTGTCCTTGAGTATTTCCGACCGTTATGAGAACCTTATGAGATAAACTGGGATGATATAGATCATTCAAACTGTCATTGAGTTCAGAACATAAGATCAACAGTTCTCACAGTAGGTTTTTGGGCTACAAAAAGTTACTATAAGTAGTCAATCATATTAAATGAAACATTTGGAAAGTTAACAATCATTAGTTTATATTTTCGTGATCCTCAAGATAATCTAAACTGTCCTGCAGTTTAGAACTTGAAATCTTCGGTAGTTACAGCAGCTTTTTAGGCTACAAAAAGTAACGTCACATATTCAAGCATATTTAGTGAATATTTTTAAACGTAAGAATACACAAGAAGATCATCTTGACATGGTATAGGTCAACCAAACTGCCATGGCGTTCAAAACATAAGACATCATATGATAACCTTGTTAAAAAAGATATCTGGGCTATGCAAAGCTACGATGTGTATTGATAAATATTAACCTAACTTTTTCGAAGAACAACAGCCATTTATGAGATAATCTTCGGATTTTCTAGGTTATCCAAACAATCCTGGAGTTCAAAACTAAATATCCACAGCTGTAACTGTAGCTTTCTGATCTAAACAAAGTTACATTTTTTCCGTCGGCCTATTTCCTCACATGGTGACAATCACCGACGCCAGGGAGACGACTCCACCACCTGGACTCTACTCAACGACTCATGACTATGAGCCGGGACCAACGGCTTTACTTCCCTTGCAAAGGAAGACGTGACCAGATTTTTTTCGCCTCAGAAAAACCACCGACGTCGACTGGGATTGAACCCAGACCCACTGGGGTGCCAGTAGCAGTCATGCTTACCACTACACCACCGAAACCGGCTATTTGACCAACTTAAGTGAGTCTTTTGGAGCGAAACCGATATTATGAGATATCTGGGCTTCAAATGGTGAGTTGACAACTTGGCAGGAGGGTGCGACCGACCTCTGGTCCTCACAAGTTCCTACCTCACGCCTCCACGAGTCATATGATCACAAAAGACTGCCAGCTGAAACATGGAGACGCTGGTTGGCGTAGCCTGGGCAATGTTGTCAATCCGACAATAGCGAAGTGAGGGGGTGCGACCGGTACATCATATCATAATTTTCCATTCTCATATCTCTCAGGTCTTCCAGGTCGTCAGGTATTACAAAATAATTTAAACTTTAAAATTCTTTTATTTTCATAGCGGTCATACATTGCCTAAATTTTCTGGTTCATAATGGATGCGCAAGTTTGTCTACAATTGCAACAAAACAGTACAGTCAACACATGTAATTTTCAATTCATATTACAATATACCCTCACTATATATTTTATCTTATAGGACATTGTTTATTCATAGCCTAATTCTGTATATTTCATTACATTTATTACGCCAGAAAGGTAAATTTCTTTCAGGTACCATACAGTTTAGGAGAGGAGGTCTTGTGGTTATAGGATGATCATCTTCTGGTAAGCAGCAGTAAGAATGGGGATCAATTTTCAGCTGTATCTAGCACCGTCGGAGTGGCCTTCTCGAAAGTAGCAATGGATGTATATATAGATGTGTAGATACTAGTATGTGTTATTATATGATGCATGTTTTTTACAAGCTCTAGCATATTTGCATTAATAGAAATGTTGACGACTCTCTCGACCACTCAACCTTTAATTTCTTCATTATATTTTCCATTAAATGGCGTAATATGACCTTAACATTTCAGTACACGATCATCAACTACTATTTGAGCGGTTCAGAGGAACACAGCTGTTCATCATTATTAATTGCATATCATAAATATAATATTATGGAAGAAGTAATAAAATAATTAATAAAATTTTATTTGCTTCAGTTTGGTGATCCGGTCGGTATAATTATTTTATTACATTATATCAAATAATAATCAAAATTAATAAATGCTCTTCATTCCAGAAGGTTATATATCTATATGTCATGATTAAATACGTAATAATATAATATTATGGTTTTATATACAATTGAATGCTTTATTGATATTTATACCTCAATGAATAACAAGATGACCTTCACATTCCAGAGATACAGTCACCCATCAGTGATACAAAGTGGTACGAAGCTGCATATTATTATTACTGCCTTAATATTATTATTTCAGCAGGTTAATTAATTTAGTTTAACATGGTTATCATAGGCTCGTGAACTCCAACTATTACATAATTTAACTAAATATCCTTATATAAT
Source organism: Aedes japonicus (assembly GCA_034211315.2). Lineage (NCBI taxonomy): Eukaryota > Metazoa > Arthropoda > Insecta > Diptera > Culicidae > Aedes > Aedes japonicus. The sequence continues at coordinate 8,805 of JASCZW010008792.1, read as the reverse complement.
TTTTGCTCTACTATATAATCATATATAACATATTATTATTACATTACATCTATATTTATATAAATATAATAAATACTGGGTTGGGAGGAGCACCAGGGTATCATTCAAGCTGAAACTGGACGATGGTTTGATTGACTGCCTGAGTCTAGAGGGAAACAAAACAGTATCATTTCTTATCCTACCGATTCGAGTGTGGTGCTGCGAGTTCTACTCCAACAGTTTCAGGGAGAGTGACGCGCCCTTCTTAACAAGCCATCCTGTAGAAAGCTTAATGAGTATTGCGAATTGTGTTATTCGATTTGTTGGATCATATCGTTGGAAGGAGATTCTTAATTTCCTGTGGATTTCGTGTAAGTGTCTCTGCTTACGGGTCCACCCTCCGTTTTTGGCCCTTCATACAGCAATAGTGCGAATTCAGATCGGTGGCCCAATTTGATCTTGCTGTTAAGTGGAGCTGCATCCAAGCCAAGGGCTAGAGGGATGGTGGCTACCATACATACATACACAAACCGATATTATGAGATATCTTAGGATGTTTCAGTAGCTTTATAACCTACAAAAGGTGTAAGGTCATCAGTCATTATCAGAGTATCTTGGGATGTTCAAGTTCTCTGACCTTAAGTTCGAAAGTTAAGATGTACATAAGTAACTGTAGCCTCTTGGGGTATACAAAGCAACGAAAAAATTCAAAATTCAAATTCATAAATTGTTAGTTTCAGGTTATTCAAACTATCCGTCAAAACTCAAGGTCTACGATTTTAACAGTTGCTTGATGGGGTATGCAAAGTTAAGTTAGTTTGTTTGGCATAGAATATCCCAAGACTATCTCATAAAGTCTGTTGGTCTTCCAGGACACTCGATGAATATGTTTGACTGATATCATAACATTGTATAGCGGATATAGCTACTGTTCCAACAGTAGATCTAAAGTTCTAAACTCCAGAACAGTTTGGATGACGTTGTACGTCTCAAAAAAATATTTCTCACTTATTTTTCTTCATTTCTATGTTATTGAACACCGAATCAATCAGAATACACCAAGTTGCTTAGAACAGATTAGGCCTGAAAGGGTTGATTCAAAAAATATTGCATTGTGCAATCCAAATGTCATATATTTAGTTTCATAGGCCTACGTCATCATTTCGAGCAACTCAATGGGGTGGTACCTCGTAGTTTTTTATAAGGCAAATTTGTCGCTACCCAAAGAAAAAAAATCGTTTAATATAGATTTTTTTTCGTTTTAAATTTACTGTGTTGGCTTTTCATTACGGCGAGAAGTTTAACTTTCATTATTTCCAAGTCTCATTTAACCCATGTTAGGTAGTGCATCTTCATTTACAAGCATCATAGAGCATCCTGAAGCAAGTCTGGATAAATGTGTTGTAACTTTGTTGCATCAATTATCAGAGTCAACGTAAGAATTTGTTTCAGTGTATGGTTTAGCTGTCAGTGGATCTTTACATCATCGCATTGACGTCCAAATTGTTTACTTTAAAATTGAAATTTTGCAAATGGCGCCTTGACAACAGGAGCTACAAAAACTGATTTTGGACAATTGATTAGAAAATCCTCATCGTTCACAGACAACAATCGTAAATTCGACCGACATGTCGAATAAAGACGGTGTCGAAGGTCCTTTCAAATTTAATCATACCAAAACGGTTCGGTGGAAGTCAACCAAGCAGTCGAAAAGGGAAGCACGCAAAAGAAAAAAAAAAGATATGAAACAAGTGGTGGAAGCGTACAAGAGGAAGCCCAACATGTCGATCAGAGATGTTGCCAAAAAACTGGATGTAACTGCGCCAACTGTGCAGAGCATTAAAGTGAAATGTGGACTTAGACCATTCAAAGCTCAGAAGAAACCTCGCTGAGATGATAAAGAACTTTGAAAATCGAAAAGTCGGCCCGAAAGCTATATGATTCGTTTTTCACCAAACATACAGGTTGCATCGTACAAAACGATGAAACATACGTGAAAGCTGATTTTTCACAACACACTGGTAATAAATTCTACACGTAGAAGGAAGCCCTGAGTTTAAGTTTTAAGAACAGAAGATAGACATTTTTTCCAAAAAATATCTCGGTTTGCATGATCAGCCAACCATTCATCTCAACCTGGAATATTAACAGTGAAATCTGTATCTAAGAGTGCCTTCAAAAACGCCTATTGTCACTTCGCTTAACATATTTAACCCAATAGCTGGGGTCGAAGACCCCGCCCTCGTTCCGCGAAATGTTAACAATAGGGAGGAGGCAGTTCCATGCTCCCTATCAAAATCGTTTAACTTGGGTGCCTTGATGGTCCCTCCTCTTCCCCGTTATGTTATTCAATATTTAGTATAATTTGTACACAAAAAAATGGAGATATCATAAAAACAAAAAAGCTAAATATCAAACTTGAATGATGTACATGGAAATACAAATTAAACATTACACAAATTAAATAACTTTTCTATGTCAAAATCGGATACAGTAAGTCAATACGAGAACATATTATGCGTATGTACAAAATATATCTGACACCCATGGATTGTAACTGAACAGTTGTTCGTTCCCTTACCCATACGGAAACCATATTGAGTACCTGAAAGCACGTTGTTCGTCTCAACACATTTGTCCAGACAAAAGAGGATCATTTTCTCCAACAACTTTCGAATACAAGATAACATCGCGATGGGTCTATAGGAGTTGTGGTCGGACGCGGAGTTTCCTGGTTTTTGAATAGCAATGATTCGAACCCGTCTCCAGTCATACGGTACAATGTTGAGTTCCAGAAACTGATTAAACAAGTTCATCATACGCCTCTTAGCGACGTCTGGGGGTTCTTAAGCAAGTTGAACTTGATTTTATTTGCCCCTGGAGCCGTATTGCCACTCGAAAGGAGTGCGAGAGAGAGTTCTACCATTAAAAAAAAGGTTGGCTGATCTCATCTATCGAATTCTCGGTTTTGCGAGGAATCATCCGTGCCGGCACAGAATCTGGACAGACTTTTCACGCAAGCTTGAGGATCTATTGGTCCGAGTACTCCTCGCTCTCGTTGTTCGTAGTTCGGTTACGCAATCTTCACGCCGTGTTCTCAGAAGTACTCCTCGATCTCTACCACGAAAGTCCATCTACAAATTGTCACCAGTATCCCCGTTTCTTGGCCTTTATGAGGTTTCGAGAGCCGTGTATACTTCGAAGTGGTTAGGTATTCCAAGTCTACGGAATATTTTAAACGTGTCCAATCAATATTCCGAGTTAGATTATACGCAACGTTGATAAATAGATTCCGGAGGATCGAACCCGGTGGCAACCGAAATTTCAATAGAAAAAGGATCACTACCATAGGGATCCTCGATCACATTTCACGTGCAGTCAAACGACAATGAATTCAAGCTAAGTGTGAAGTCTAATCTTCAGCCAAGTGAGGATGGACCAGCCAAGCGTGTTACTTCTCCATTGTTAAGAACTCGCATACTGAAATTGTCACAGAGGTCGTGTATCAGGGAACACCGGTTGTCTTTGTACAGTTCTCCCTAGCCTGTACCGTGAGATTTAAAGTCTCCCATGACCAACCGTGGAGTAGGAAGGACCGAACTAAAATCTGAAAGTTGTTTTCGGTTAATCAAGGCTCTAGGAGGAATATACACAGAAGCAATGCAAAGCTTTTAGCTTATGTAACCACATAAATACCTAGAATTGGAGAAAAATTTACTCTATACTCGGAAAATAATGTGTTCTTCAGAATTAAAAAAACAGGTAATGATTTCATGAATACGTTGTGTTTCCGTGTTGTCATTTGTTGTCTCCAAAAACCCCCACCTGCAAAATATGGTTCCATTAGCTAGATTAGTTCCCGAGTTGTGTTTCATTTGTATGAGAGCCCCGCTTCACCCTTCCAGATGGGGGAGGTGTCTCAAATCATCATAAGAACCATCCCCAGCCCCAAAAACTCCTGCATACAAAATTTCATGACAGTAGGAAGAATTCTCATGTTTGGTGGAAATTTGTGTTTCATTTGTGTGAAACCCCCCACCCCTTTTTAAAGAGCGGAAGGCTCTAAAACTACCGTGAACACATTTCTTGCCTTCAAAATCCACTACATGCCAAATTTGGTTCCATTTGTTTGATTAGTTGGAAGTGGTCTTCCAGCCTGCAACCTCAAATCTACAGGTCTACTACCAGAATGCTTGCGGAATGAACACCTGTATTGACGAATACCTGCTCCCCTGCTCAGATGAATGCTATAACGTGATCATGTTATCCGAGACTTGGCTCGATGAACGGACCCTATCGAGTCAAATTTTTGATACCTAGTTATTATGACGTTTTCCGAACTGACCGTAACCCTAGCAACAGTTCCAAGTTATCTGAAGGAGGAGTCCTTATTGCTGTTCATCGGCGTTTTATGGCACAGCTAATTGAGGATACATCCTGGGCCAGTATCGAACAAGTCTGGGTGCAAATCAAGCTAGTTGGATACTCGTTATTCCTTTGTGTGTTATTTCTTCCACCGGACAAAACGCGTGATATTGCGTTGATAAAAAAAACATGCAGAATCGCTATATGCAATATCGTTACAAGCAGATGCTGTGGACGAGATTATAGTGATAGGCGATCTCAATTTCCCAGACCTGAAATAGTGCTCCTCGGGCAATGGATTTTGGTACCCGGACCCGAATGCATCTCGATTCTACGCAGGAAATCTCAGATTGCTCGATAGCTATAACTCAAATCTTCTGCGGCAAATTAATTACGTCACCAACGAAAATGGCAAGCTTCTCGATCTATGTTTTGTCAGCAACTTTGAACAGGCACCAAAGATATCCGTTGCTCCTTCCGTTTTAGTTAAAACGGTTTCTCTGCATCCTGCGTTGCATCTCACACTCGAGGTTGCGCATCCGACGAATGCTCCCAATGTTGCGGATCCCATCAGCTACGACTTCAAAAGAGCTGATTATGACAGCATTCTCGGCATTTTGTTGAGCATCGACTGGAATCTTACTCTTGATACCGACGATATCAACATTGCAGTTCAGACCTTCTCCAATATCGTGAGCTATGCTATCGATCGTCATGTTCCGAAGCGGGTTCCTCCTAAGACCAGAAATCCACCGTGGCAGTCTGCTGCACTAAAAAAGCTCAAATCATCAAAAAGAGCAGCATTCAGACGGTATTCTAAGCATGGGGGAGTTTCACTGCGATTCCGATACTTGCGAATCAACAGCGAATATAAATGGATGTCTCGCCGGAATCGTGCCAACTATTTAAGAATTACCTTTTTGAAGTAAAATTCGAGGGCGCGTTCTGCTCCGAGATATTGACATAGGGTCAAATTTCGCTTGCAGCGAGTAATGTGCCGCTATCTTGTGGTCCGTCAAACACCATCAATATTGATGATTCAATGATCCGTTCTGCTATCTCTAAAATGAAATCATCAACATCGGTTGGTCCGGATGGTATCCCTGCAGTTATTTACAAAAAGTGCTGTGCTGGCATACTAGCACCTCTGCGTCACTTGTTCCAACTCTCTCTAGTAACTGGAACATTTCCCTGCTCTGGAAATCGGCTCACATGTTTCCAGTTTTCAAAAAGGTGACAAGCACAACGCCGACAACTACAGAGGAATATCTGCATTGAATGCTGTAGCAGAAGCTTTTGAGTTGGTAGTTTTAGACCCAGTCTTCAATCATTGCAAGCAATATATAGCCTAGGCTGATGCAAAATTTGAAATATTTGCTCCCCTAAGCTTAATCGACGCCAATTTGGGTCCTGACAGTCCCCAAAAAATTTTAACACATTTGGTTTTAATTTGGCTTTGACACGCTATTCAAAGTTTGTATGGGAATTAGTATGAAGAATCTCAAACTACATTTCCAGATCCCTAACATCTTGATATTATGTCCTTAAACCAAATCTTATAAACATTCATGAGAGTGTAAGTTGTCAGCTATCAACAATGCCGAAGATACCTGACATGTAAATTTTATACAAAAATAGTTATTCAATAAAACATAAAATACACACTTTAGGTATGATATTTTATTCTTATTTTTGTTTTATTATTATTTATATGTTTTTTATATTTTATATTCATATATTTTATGTATTTTATTTTATTTATATTATTATATATATTTTATATATTTTATATTTATATATTTTATATACATTACACATTTTTACTTCTTATCATTATATTTGTTGAATAACTATTTTTGCATAAAATTTACATGTCAGGTATCTTCAGCATTTTGATAGTTGACAACTTACACTATATGAATGTATATAAGATTTGGTTTAAGGACATAATATCAAGATGTTAGGGATCTGGAAATGTAAGTTTGAGATTCTTCATACTAATTCCCATACAAACTTTGAATAGCGTGTGCAAAGCCAAATTAAAACCAAATGTGTTAAAATTTGTTGGGGACTATCAAGACCCAAATTGGCGTCGATTAAGCTTAGGGGAGCAAATATTTCAAATTTTGCATCAGCCTAATATAGCCGATACACAGCACGGGTTCATGCCTAAGCGATCTACGACAACAAACCTTTTGACGTTCACAACATATGCGACAGATGTTATGTGTAAGGGCTTCCAAACGGATATAATTTATACTGACTTATCTTCAGCTTTCGATAAGATCAACCATTGCATTGCATTAGCGAAACTTGAGCGACTGGGCTTTGGAGGCAGCGTTTTACGTTGGTTCCATTCGTACCTAACAGAACGACATCTATGCGTTAGGATTGATGACTGCATATCTGGTGAATTCCTTGTCACATCCGGTATTCCCCAAGGAAGTCATCTTGGGCCTCTTGTCTTCTTGTTGTACTTCAACGACGTGAATCTTTGTATGGAAGGCCCGAGGCTATCTTTTGCTGATGACATGAAAATTTATAATCAGGTAAAGTCCATCGAAGACGCATGGTTTCTTCAACGACAACTTGATAGTTTCGCTTCGTGGTGCAACACAAACAGGATGGTGTTGAATCCAACCAAGTGCTCCGTTGTTTCTTTCACATGGAAGAAGAAACCGATAATGTTCGACTACCACCTCGAAGGCAGCATTATTAAACGTGAATCGTGCGTGAAGGATCTAGGAGTTTTTCTCGATGCGGGACTTAAGTACAAGGAGCATATTAGCTACATTGTTTCCAAAGCAAACCGCAGTTTGGGATTCATCATGAGAATGGCAAAGGACTTTACGATTGTATATTGCTTAAAGAGTCTCTACTGTTCGCTGGTGCGATCCACGGTGGAGTATTGTTCAGAAGTTTGGGACCCGCACTATCTTAATGGCGTTGAAAGAATCGAGGCAGTGCAGCGAAGGTTTGTGCGATTTGCTCTCCGTCGCTTACCATGGAATAATCCACGCGAGCTGCCTAAATATATACACCGCATGCAACTCATTGGCCTTGACACACTAGCAGTGAGGAGAGATCTATCGCGCGTCATGATGGTTGCCGATCTTTTCATGGCAAAAATTGACTGGCCGGTGCTCCTTAATCAAATCAACATCCATGTGCGTTCTCGTGCACTTCGCAACAACATCTTTCTTCGAACACCATTTCGTCGAACAAACTACGGAGCTTGTCGAACGGAGCTCTTGTCGGTTTACAAAGTGCATTCCATCGAGTGTCACCTGGATTTGACTTTCACCTGCCTCGCCAAAGAATTAGAATTAAGTTTTTAGATATTCTTAGGAACTATCATTAGGACCACATTGTGTCTGTTGATAATAATAACAAATAAATAAAAGAGAGTAACTCAATCACTCCCCATTCTTGACTAAGAAGGAGTTCAAATTAGTTCTCGAATTATAAAAAAAAATCTGTTAAGAACCATCCCTTTCTGATAGGAGAGGGGTCTCAGACTAACATAGAAATATTTCTTGTTTCCAAAAACCCCCACATGAAAAATTTGGTCTTGTTTCTTGATTAACATTTGCATTAAAAATTGCTGATTTTTCATGGATTTACCTTACCCCGCACTGACAAAATTTCCCATGCAGCATCAACCATAGTAACTTCTATCAGTCGAACTTTAACCGTGATGGCAAAACCAGTGAAGCAACTCCGTCCAGAACTGTTCGCGTTCAAAGAACGGATACGCCCGTTCCGGCATCTATAACATCTTGGCACTATTAGATAACAATCAGAGCATCGAAAGAAAGCCCGGCTCCGGACGACCGACGACCTTGAGCGACAAGAAGCTCCAAAGGATGCTGAAGAGGAAGACCGAAGAAAAAGTGGTTACATTGCTTCGTGCGCTTGGCCGGGTGGTCGGTTCAATCGGTGAAACAGTGAAAATGTACCTGGTGAACATGAACATACATGTCAGGAAGCGGAAGTCGCGTACACTGGTTTCGGAACTGTAGACAATGACGCAACGGCAGCGGCTGAACAAGATGGTCAACTCGATTTTCCCGGCGAATCGTGACGTGGCAGGGGTGATGGACGACGAGACCTATCTCAATTGGGATGGCAGCGACTGGCAGGGCACTTCGTATTTTACTTCCCCCACGAAGGAAGTGAGTTTCGAGGTGAAGTTCATTTCACACACCAAATTCCCCAAGAAGGTGCTGCTGTGGCTGATAATCAACGAGAAGGGAATGTTAAAGTTGCGTCGTTCATCATAAGGGCGAAGACGCGGTGTTCTGGTCGGATCTGGCCTCGGCCCACTACTCGAAGTGATCATTGAATGAGCTGAATATCGATGTGGTACCCAAGTCGGCGAACCCACCTAACGTCCCCCGGCTGCGTTCCATCGAGAATTGCTGTGCCAACCTGAAGCGTAAGATCTACTCCAACAATTTG